>JAIUJO010000099.1:645000-650000 GCA_023846275.1 Vanilla planifolia
AAAAAGAAGTAGAAGAAGAGGAAGAAAATGATGAAGAAGAAGATCAATATGAAGAAGAAGAAGGTGAAGAAGAAAAAGAAGAAGATTGTGAAGAAGAAGAAGAGGAAGAAAAAGAAGTAGAAGAAGAAGAAAAAGGAAAAGAAGAAGAAGAAGAAGATGATGATGATGATGAAAGGGAAAATGAAGAAGTGGAAAAAAAAGAAGGGGAAGAAGTTGAAGATGATGCAGAAGAAGGAGAAGAAGAAGAAGACGAAAAGGAAAATGAAAAAGTGGAAAAGGAAGAAGGGCAAGAAGAAGAAGAGGTAGTAGAAAAAGGGTTGGAGGAGAAGAAGAAGAAGATGAAGTTGAATAAGAAGAAGAGAAAAATGGCAAAGAAGATGAAGGCGACGACATAGATGAAGAAGACGAGGACAAAGAAGTAGTAGAAGTAGAAGTACATGAAGAAGAAAAAGAAGAAGAAAAAGAAGGTGAAGAAGAAGAAGAAGAAGATGATGATGAGGAGGAAGAAGAAGTAGAAGAAGAAGAAGAAGCAGAAGAAGAAGAAAAAAGAACAAGTCGAAGAAGAAGAAGAAGAAGAAGAAGAAGTCGAAGTAGGTGAAGAAGAGGAAGATGAGGAAGAAGAGGAAGGAGAAGATGTTAAAGAAAAAGTTGAAGAAAAAGAGGAAGAAGAATAAGAAAAGAAGAAGAATATGAAGAAGATAAAAACAACAAGAAGAAGTAAAAGAAGGTGAAGAAGTAGAAGAAGAAGAAGGTGATGATGATGGAGAAGAAGTAGAAGAAGAAAAAGAAGAAGAAGATGAAGAAGATAAAGAAGAAGAAGAAGATGAAGAAGCGAAAGTAGAAGTAGTAGAACAAGAAGAAGAAGAAGAAGAGGAAGAAAAAGAAGATGAAGAAAAAGAAGAAGAGAGGAAGAAGATTAAGAAGAAGACGAAGGAGAAGATGAAGAAGAAGGAGAAGTAAAATTTGAAGAAGAAGAAGAAGAAGAAGTAGAAGAAGAAGGAGAAGAAGAAGAAGAAGAAGAAGTAGAAGAAGAAGAAGAAGACAAAGAAGTAAAAGAAGAAGAAGAAGAAGAAGAAGAATAACAAGAAGAAGGAGAAGAAGGAGAAGAAGAAAAAGAAGTAGTTGAAGATGAAGAAGTCGAAGTATAGGAAGAAGAAGAAGAAAAAGAAGAAGAAGAAGAAGAAGAAGTAGAAGTTGAACAAGGTGAAGAAGAAGATGAAGAAGAAGAAGAAGAAGAAGAAGAAGGAGAAGAAGAAGGAGAAGAAGAAGAAAAAGGAGAAGAAGAATATGAAGAAGAAGGAGAAAAAGAAGATGAAAGAGAAGAAGAAGAAGAAGTGGAAGAAGAAGAAGAAGATGATGATAATAATGAAGAAGAAGACGATGAAGAAGAAGAAGATAAAGAACAGAAAGATGAAGAAAAGGAAGGCAAAGAAGAGGAGGAAGAAGAAGAAGATTAAAAAGACGAAGAAGAAGAAGAAGAAGAGGAAGGTTAAGAAAAAGATGAAGAAGAAGAGGAAGATTAAGAAGAAGATGAAGAAGAAGACAAAGAAGACGAAGAAGAAGTGGAAAAAATGAAGTAGAGCGAGAAGAAGAGGAAGAAGAATAAGAGAAGAAGAAGAATAGAAGATGTAGAAGAAAAAGAAGAAGAAGAATCTGATGATGAAGAACAAGTAGAAAAAGATTTAGAAGATGATGAAGAAAAAAATCAAGAAATGGAATACGAAGAAGGGGAAGAAGAAGAAGAGGAAGAAGAAGAAGAAGAAGAAGAAGAAGCAGAAAAAAAGACGAAGAAGAAGAAGAAGAAGAAGGAAAAGATGATGATGATGATGATGTTTATGAGGAAGATGGAGAGGAAGAAGAAGAAGACGAAGAAGATGAAGATTAAGAAGGAAAAGAAGAAGAAAAAAAAGTTGAAAAAGATGAAGAACAAAAAGAAGAGGAAGAAGAAGAAGAAGAGGAAGAAGAAGAAGAAGATGATGATGAAGAAGAGGAAGAGGAAGAAGAAGAATTAGAAGATGATGATGATGATGTTGAAGAAGAGGAAGAAGAAGAAGAAGATTATGAAGAAGATAAAGGTGAAGGAGAAGAAGAAGAAGAAGAAGAAAAAGAAGGTGAAAAGATAAATAGGAAGAAGAAGAAGAAGAAGAAGAAGAAGTGCAAGCAGAAGAAAAAAATGAAGTATGCAAAGAAGGGGAGGAGGAAAAAGAAGAACAAAAAGAAGATTAAGAAGAAAAAGAAGTAGAAGAAGAAGAAGAGGATGATGATGATGATGATGAAGCAGAAGTCAATGAAGATGACGAAGAAACAGAAGAAGCAGAATAACTAGAAGAAGAAGAAGAAGAAGCAGTAGTAGTAGAAGAAGAAGTCAAAGAAGAGGAAGAAGAAGATGATAATGAAGAAGGAGAAGTAAAAGAAGAAGAAGAAGTTGAAGAAGGTGAAGAAGAAGAAGAAGAAGAAGCAGAAGAAGATGAAGGTAAAGTAGAAGATAAAGGAGGAGAAGAATGTGAAGAAGAAGAAGAAAGAGAACAAGAAGAATAAAGAGAAGAAGAAGAAGATGAAGATGATGATGATGATGATGATGATGATGATGAATTAGAAGACGAAGAAGAATAAGATGATAAGGAACAGAAAGAAGAAAAAATGGAAGATGAAGAAAAGGAAGAAGAAAAAGTGGTGCGAGGAGAAGAAGATAAAAAAGTTGATCAAGAAGAAGAAGAAGAAGAAGAAGAAGATGACAAAGATGAAGAAGATGAACAAGAAGACAAAGAAGAAGAAGAGAAAGAAGAATTAGAAGAACAAGAAGAGTGAAAAAGGAAGTAGAAAAAGAAGAAGACGAAGAAGAAGAAAAAGAGGAAGATGAGGAACAAGATGAAGTAGAAGAAGAAGAAAAAGAAGAATATGATGATGAAGAAGTAGTAGAACAAGGCGAAGAAGAAGATGAAGAAGAAGAAGAAGAAGAAGACAAAGAAGATGATGAAGAAAAGGAAAATGAAGAAGTGGAACACGAAGAAGGGGAAGAAGAAGAACAGGAAGAAAAGAAGAAGAAGAAGTACCAAAAAAGACGAAGATAAAGAAGAACAAGAACACAAAGAAGAGGAAGAAGAAGAAGACGAAGAAGATAATGATGATGTTGATGAGGAAGATGGAGAGGAAGAAGAAGAAGACGAAGAAGATGAAGATGAATGAGAAGGAGAAGAAGAAGAAGAAGAAGAAGTTATATAAGAAGAAGAGGAAGTAGAAAGAGAAGAAGAAGGAGAAGAAGAAGAAAAAGATGAAGAAGAAGTAAAAGAAGAAGAAGATGATGATGAAGAGGACAAAGAAGAGGAAAAAGAAGATGAATAAGAAGAAGAAGAAGAAGAAGATGAAGAAGAAGAAGAAGAAAAAAAGAAGAAGATGAAGAAGCAGAAGAAGAAGAAGTAGAAAATGATGATGAAAAAGAGGAAGAGGAAGAAGAACAAGACGAAGAAGATGAAGATGAAGATGAAGGAGAAGAAGAAGAAGAAGAAGAAGAAGAAGAAGAAGAAAATGAAGGAGAAAGAGATAAATACGAAAAATAAAAAGAAGAAGAAGAAGCAGGTGAAGAAGAACAAGAAGAAGAGGAAGAAGAAGACGAAGAAGACAAAGAAGAGGAAGAAGAAGAAGTAGAAGAAGAAGATTAAGAAGAAGAAGAAGAACAAGATGAAAAAAGAAATCGTAGAAGAGAAAGATGATGAAGAAGAAGAAGAAAAAGAAGAAGACATAACAGAAGAAGAAGAGGAAGAAAACGACAAAGAAGAAGACAAGAAAGAAGAAAAAGAAGGTGAAGAAGAGGAAGAAGATGATGAAGAAGAAGAAAAAGAAGATGAAGACGAAGAAGGAGAAGAAGAAAAGAAGAAGTAGAAGAAGATGATGAAGAAGAAGAAGAAGAGGAAGAAGAAGGCGACGAAAATGATGATGAAGAAAAGAAAAATAAGGGAGAGGAAGTCGAAGAAAAGGAAGAATAAGAATAAGAAGAAGTAGAAGATGAAGAAGATGAAGAAGAAGACAAAGAAGCAGAAGAATATGATGTTGAAGAACTAAAGAACAAAAAGACGAAAAAGAAGAAGAAGAAAAAATAGAAGAAGTAGACGAAGAAGGAGGAGGAGCAGGAGGAGGAGGAGGAGGAGGAGGGGGAGGAGAAGATGGAGAAGAAGAAGAAGAAAAAGATGAACAAGAAGAAGAAGAAAAAGAAGATGATGATGAAGAAGAAGAAGAAGGTGAAGAAGAAGAAGGAGAAGAAAAAGAAGACGAAGAAGAAGGAGAAGAAGAAATGAAATGAAGTCGAAGTTAGAAGACGAAAAAGATGAAAATAAACAAGGGAAGAAGAAGAACAAGAAAAGGAAGAAGAAGAACAAGAAAAGGAAGAAGAAGAAGAGGAAGAAGAAGAAAAAGAAGAAGATGAAGAAGATGCAGAAGTAGAAGAAGAAGAAGAAGAAGAAGGCGAAGATGACGAATAAAAGAAGAAGAAAAGATGGAAAAGAAGAACTAGAAGAAGAGGAAGAAGTAGAAGAAGAAGAAGAAGAAGGCGAAGATGACGAATAAAAGAAGAAGAAAAGATGGAAAAGAAGAACTAGAAGAAGACGAAGAAGTAGAAGAAGAAGAAGAAGAAGAAGAAGAAGAAGAAGTAGAAGTAGAAGAAGTAGAAGGAGGAGGAGGAGGGGGAGAGGAAGAATAAGAAGATGAAGAAGAGGAAGAATAAGAAGAAGAAGAAGAAGTAGTAGTTGTAGTAGAAGAAGAAGATGACAAAGATGAAGTACAAGAAGTAAAAGAAGAAGAAGAAGTAGAAATAGTAGAAGAAAATGAAGAGGAAGAAGAAGAAAAATATGTAAAAGAATAAGAATAAGAAGAAGACGAAGAAGAAGAAGATGAAGAGGAAGAAGAAGAAAATGAAGAAGAAGAAGAAGAAAGAGGAGGAAGGGGAGGGGAAGAAGAAGAACAAGAGGAAGAAGAAGAGAAGAAGAAGAAGAAAAGGGAGAAGAACA
>JAIUJO010000099.1:657500-660000 GCA_023846275.1 Vanilla planifolia
AGATGAAGAAGAAGAAGAAGAAGGAGGTGAAGGAGAAGAAGAAGAAGAACATGAAGAAGAAGATGAAGTTGAAGAAGAAGAAGAAGAAGAAGAAGATTAAGAAAAAAGGAGAAGAATTAGAAGTATAAGATGGAGAAGATAGAAAGGGACAAGAAGTAAAAGGAGGAGAAGAAGAAGGTGAAGAAGAAAAAGAAGAAAAATATGAAGAAGAAGGAGAAGAAGAGCAAGAAGAAGATGAAAAAAAAATTAGTAATAGTAGTAGTAATAGAAGATGAAAATAAAAAGGAGAATTAGAAGAAGAAGAAGAAGGAGAAGAATGTAAAGAAGTAGAGGTGGACGACGAATAAGAGGAAGAAAAAGCATAATAAGAAGAAGAAGAAGACGAAGAAGAAGAAGTAGAAGAAGAAAAAGAAGAAGAAGGAGAAGAAGAAGAAGAAGAAGAAGAAGAAGAAGAAGAAGATGATGATGATGATGATGAACAAGAAGACAAAGAAGAAGAAGAAAAAGAAGAAAAAGAAGGATAGGAACAAAAAGAAGAAGGACAAGAACAAGAAGAAGAAGACAAAGAAGAAGAAGAAGAAGAAGAAGAAGAAGAAGAAGAAGTTGAAGAAGAAGATAAAGAAAAGGACGAAGAAGAAGAATAAATAGACAAAGTCGCGGAGGAACAATAAGCAGAGGAAGAGAAAGAAAATGAAGAAGAAGAAAAAGAAGAAGAAGAAGAAGCAAAAGAACAAGAAGAAGAAGAAGAAGAAGAAGAAGAAGAAAATGATGAAGAAGAGGAAGAAGAAGAAGAAGAAGAAGAGGAAGAAGAAGAAGAAGAAGTGGAAAAGGAAGAAGTAGAAGAAGAAGATGAAACCGAAGAAGAAGAAGAAGAAGAAGGCGAAGAAGAAGAAGAAGAAGGAGAAGAAGAAAAATAGGAAGTAGAAAAAGATGAAGAAGAAGAAGTAGAAGAAGAGGAAGAAGAAGAAGAAGATGACATAGCAGGAGAAGAAGAAGAAGAAGGAGAAGTAGAAGATGTTGAAGAAGAAGAAGAAGAAGACGAAGAAGGCGAAGAAGAAGTAGTCGAAGAAGAAAAAGAAGGATGAGGAGTAGGAGGATGAGGAGAAGAAGAAGAAGAAGAAGAAGAAGAAGAAGAAGAAGAAGAAGAAAGAAGAAGAAGAATAGGAAGAAGAAGAAGCAGAAGAAGAAGAAGAGGAGGAAGAGGTAGAAGAGGAAGGAGATGGAAAAAAAAGAAGAAGAATATGAAGAAGAAGATGGAGAAAAATACAAAGAAGAAGAAGAAGAAGAAGAGGAAGAAAAAAAATAGGAAGAAGAAGAGGAAGATGAAGAAGAAGAAGAAGCAGAAGAAGAAGAAGAGGCAGAAAAAGAAGAGGAAGAGAAAGAAGAGGAAGAAAAAGAAGAAGACGAAGAAGAAAAAGATGAAAAAGCAAAATAATAAGATGAAGAAGAAGAAGAAGAAGAATAAGTAGACAAAGAAGATGAAAAAGAAGGGAAAGAAGAAGATGAAGAAGAAGAACTAAAAGAAGAAGAAAATGAGGAAAAAGAAAATGTAGAAGAAGAAGAAGAAGAATTCAAAGAAGAAGAAGTACAAGAAGAAGAAGAAGAAGAAGAAGAAGAAAACAAAGAAGTGGAAGACAGAACAAGAAGAGAAAGAAGGTGAAGAAAAGGAAGATGAATAAGTAGTTGATTAAGAAGAAAAAGAAGAAGATGAAGAAGAAGAAGAAGAGGAAGAAGAAGAAAAGGAAGAAGAAGAAGCTGAACGAGAAGAAGATAAAGAAGATGAAGAAGAAGAAGAAGAAGAAGGTGAAGGAGAAGAAGATGAAGAACCTGAAAAAGAAGAAGAAGTTGAAGAAGAAGAAGAAGAAGAAGATTAAGAAAAAAGGAGAAGAATTAGAAGTAGAAGAAGGGGAAGATAGAAAGGGACAAGAAGTAAAAGGAGGAGAAGAAGAAGGAGAAGAAGAAAAAGAAGAAAAATATGAAGAAGAAAAAAAAGTTGAAGAAGCAGAAGGTGAAGAAGGAGAAGAAGAGGAAGAAGAAGATGAGAAAAAAAAATAGTAATAGTAGTAGTAATAGAAGACGAAAATTAAAAGGAAGAATTAGAAGAAGAAGAAGAACAAGAAGAAGAATGTAAAGAAGTAGAGGTGGACGAAGAATAAGAGGAAGAAAAAGTAGAATAAGAAGAAGAAGAAGACAAAGAAGAAGAAGTAGAAGAAGAAGAAAAAGATGAAGAAGGAGAAGAAGAAGAAGAAGAAGAAGAAGAAGAAGAAGAAGAAGAAGAAGATGATGATGATGATGATGAACAAGAAGACAAAGAAGAAGAAGAAAAAGAAGAAAAAGAAGAAGAAGAAGGATAGGAACAAAAAGAAGAAGATGGACAAGAACAAGAAGAAGAAGACAAAGAAGAAGAAGAAGAAGAAGAAGAAGAAGAAGAAGAAGAAGTTGAAGAAGAAGATAAAGAAATGGACAAAGAAGAAGAATAAATAGACAAAGTCGAGGAGGA
>JAIUJO010000099.1:675000-677500 GCA_023846275.1 Vanilla planifolia
CATAGATGGGGAAGAAGAGGAAGGCGAAGAAGAAGTCAATGAAGAAGAAGGTGCAGGAGAAGAAGTAGAAGGATAATAAGATGATGATGAAGAGGAAGAAGAAGAAGAGGAAGAAGAAAAAGAAGAAGAAGATGAAGAAGAAGAGGAAGAAGAAGTAGAAGAAGAAGAAGAAAAAGATGAAGAAAAAGATGAAGAAGATGAAGAAGAAGAAGGGGAAGAAGAAGATCGAGAAGAAGAAGAAAGAAAAGATGACGAAAAAGACAAAGAAGAAGAAGAGGACTAAGAAAGAAGAAGAAGAAGAAGAAGAAGAAGAAGAGAAGATGAAGAAGAAGGGGAAGAAGAAGAAGAAGAAGAAGAAGAAGAGGTAGAGGACGAAGATAAAGAAGAAAAAGAAGAAGAAGAAGAAGAAGAAGAAGAAGAACAAGAAGAAGAAAAAGAAGAAGAAAAAGAAGGAGAGAAAGAAGAAGAAGAATAAGAAGATGAAGAAGAAGAACAAAAACAAGAAGAAGAAGGAGATAGAAGGAGAAGAAGTAGAAGAAGAATAAGGAAAAGAAATAGGAGAAGATGGAGAAGAAGAAGAAGAAGTAGAAAAAGTAGAAGAAAAAGAGGAAGAAGTTGGAGAAGAGAATGAAGAAGAGAAGAAGAAGAAGAAGAAAAAGAAGAAAAAGAGGACAAGGAAGAAGAAGAAGAATAATAATAATAAGAAGCAGAAGAAGAATTCGAAGAAGAAGAAGAAGGAGGTGAAGAAGAAGAAGAAGATGAAGAAGAAGAGGAAGATGGTGATGACAAAGAAGAAGAAGTAGAGGAAGAAGAAGAAGTAGAAGAAGAAGTAGTAGTAGAAGAATAAGATGGTGAGGAAGAAGAAAAAGAAGAAGAAGAAGAAGAAGAATAAGAAGGAAAAGAAGAAGAAGAATAAGAAGAATGAAGAAGTAGAAGAAGTTGAAGAAGAAGAAGAGGAAGAAGAAGAAAAAGAAAAAGAAAAGGAAGGAAAAAAAGAAGAAGGTGAAGAAGAAGAAGGAGAAGAAGAAGAAGAAGAAGATGATGATGATGAAGTAGAAGAAGAAGAAGAAGATGAGCAATAAAAAGAAGAAGAATAACATAATGAAGAACGAGAAGAAGGAGAAGAAGAAGAAAAAGAAGAAGAAGAAGAAGATGACGAAGAAGTTGTTTATTTTGGAGGAGAGAAAGAAGATGAAGAAGACGAAGAAGAAGAACAAGAACAAGAAGACAAAGAAGAAGGCGAAGAAGACAAAGAAGAATAAGAAGAAGGTGAAGAAGTAGAAGAAGAACATGAAAACGAAGAAGAAGAAGTTTAATAAGAAGATCAAGAAGATGAATAAGAAGAAGAAGAAGAAGCATAAGTTGAAGAATAAGAAGAAGACGAAGAAGAAGTAGAAGAAGAAGTAGAAGAAGAAGAAGAAGAAGAAGAAGAGGAAGAAGAAGAAGATGAAGAAGAAGGAGAAGAGACCGAAGAAGAAGAAGAAGAAGAAGAAGAAGAAGAAGAAGAAGAAGAAGAAAAGATGAAGACTTAGAAGAAGAAGAAGAATAAGAAAAAGAAGAAGAAAAATAATTAGTAAAAGAAGAATAAGGAGAAGGAGAAGTTGAAGAAGAAGAAGGAGAAGAAGAAGAAGATGACGAAGAAGTTGAAGAAGAAGAAGAAGAAGAAGATGATGAAGAAGGAGATGAAGTATAAGAAGAAAATGATGATGAAGAAGAAGATAAGGAAGAAGAAGTAGAAGAAAAGAAAAAGAAGAAAAAGAACATGATGGAGAAGAAAAAGTAGAAGAAGAAGAAGAGGAGGTGGAGGAGAAGGAGTAGGAGGAGGAGGAGGAGAAGAAGGAGAAGAAGAAAGAGAAGAAAAAGAAGAAGTTAATGTTGAAGAAGGAGATTAAGAAGAAGATTATGATGATGAAGTGGAAGAAGAAGGAGAAGAAGAAGAAGAAGATGAAGAAGTTGATGCAGATAAAGAAGAAGAAGAAGAGAAAAAGGAGAAGGAGACAAAGAAGAAGGAGAAAAGAAGAAGAAGAAGAAAAAGATGAAAAAGATGGAGATGAAGAAGTAGAAGAAGAAGAAGAGGAAGAAGAAGACGAAGGGAAGAAGAAGAAGAAGAAGACAAAGAAGAAGAAGAAAAAGAACAAGAAGAAGAAAAAGATGAAGATATAGTTGAAGAAGAAGAAGAAGAAGTGTAAGAAGAAGAAGAGCATAAGGAAGATGGAGAAGAAGACAAAGAAGAAGAATAAGAAGAAGAATATGACGGAGAAGAAGTAGTAGTAGAAGAAGAAGAAGGAGAAGAAGAAGAAGAAAGATTAGAAGAAGAAAAAGAAGTAGAAAAAAAGTAGGAGGAGGATGAGGAGGGGGAGGAGGAGATGACGAAGAAGAAGAAGATGAATAAGAAGAAAAAGAAGAAGAAGAAGAAGAAGAAGAATAAATAGAAGGAGAAGAAGAAGAAGAAGAAGAAGAAGAAGTAGAAGAAGAAAAAGAAGAAAAAGAATGTGAAGGA
>JAIUJO010000099.1:687500-710000 GCA_023846275.1 Vanilla planifolia
AAGAAGAAGAAGAAGAGAAAGAAGAGAACATGACGAAGAAGAAGAAAAAGAGGAAAAACTAGATGAAGAAGGCGAAGAAACGGAAGAAGAAGATGAAGTAGATGAAGAAGAAGAAGAGTACAAAGAAGAAGAAGAAGTGGAAGAAGAAGAAGAAGAAGAAAAGAAGAAGTCGAAGGAGAAGAAGACGAAGAAGAAGAAAAAGAAAGAAGAAGAAGAAGAAGAAGACGAAGAAGTAGAAGAAGTAGTAGAAGAAGAAGAAGAAGGAGAAAACGAATGACAAGATGAAGAATAGAAGAAATGAGAAGAAAAAGAATTGGGGTAGAAGAAGAAGAGGAGGAAGAAGAAGTAGAAGAAAAAAAAGATGATGAAGAAGAAGAAGAAGGTGAAGAAGAAGAAGATGACGAAGAAGAAGAAGAAGGTGAAGAAGAAGAAGATGACGAAGAAGAAGAAGAAGAAGAGCAAGAAGAAGAAGAAGAAGACGAAAAGGAAGTAGAACAAGAGGAAAAAGAAGAAGAAATAGAAGTAGAAGAAGAAGAAAATGGAGGAGGAGAAGAAGAAGAAGAAGTAGTCGAAGAGGACAAAGAAGAAGAAGAAGAAGAAGAAGAGGAAGACGAAGAAGAAGAAGAAGAAGAAGAATAAGATGAAGAAGGAGATGAAGAAGAAGAAGATGGAGAAGAAGATGAAGAAGAAGAAGATGAGGAAGGAGAAGAGCAAGAAGAAGAAGAAGACGAAGAAGAAGAAGAAGAAGAAGAATAAGATGAAGAAGGAGATGAAGAAAAAGAAGATGGAGAAGAAGATGAAGAAGAAGAAGATGAGGAAGGAGAAGAGCAAGAAGAAGAAGAAGCAGAAGGAGGAGGGGAAGAAGAAGAAGAAGAAGAAGAAGACAAAGAAGAAGAAGTAGAAGACAAAGAAGAAGTAGAAGAAGGCAAAGAAGAAGAAGAAGTTTAAGATGATAACAAAGAAGAAGAAGAAGAAGAAGAAGATGAAGATGAAGAAGCAAAAGAAGAACAAGAGAATTAGAAGAAGAAGACGATGATGATGATGATAAAGGAGTAGAAGAAGATGAAGGAGAAGAAGAAGATAAAGAAGATGAAGGAGAATAAGAAGAAAAAGAAGAGGAAGAAGAAGAAGAAGAAGAAGAAAATGAAATGTAGAAAGATAAAGATGAGGAAGGCAAAGAAGAGGAAGAAGACTAAGAGGAAGAAGAAGAAGAAGAAGAAGAAGAGGAATTAGAAGATGGAGAAGAAGAAGAAGAAGAAGAAGAGGTAAGAAGAAGTAGAAGAGGAAGATGAAGAAGAAGAAGTAGAAGAAGTAGAAAAGGAAGGAGAAGAAGGAGAAGTAAAAAAAGAAGAACATTATGAAGAAGAAGTTGAAGAAAAAGACAAAGAAGAAGAAGAAGAAGAAGAAGAGGAAGAAGAAGAATAGGAAGAAGAAGAAGAAGAATAGGTGGAAGAAGAAGAAGAAGAAGAAGAAGAAGAAAAGAAAAATAAGAACAAGAGGAAGAAGAGGAAAAGAAGAAGATGAAAAAATAGAAGTAGAAGCTGAAGATGATGATTAAGGAAAAGAAGAAGAAGAAGAATAAGAAGACAATGAAGAAGAAAAAGAAGAAGAAGAAGAAAAAGAAGAAGAAAAAGAAGAAGAAGAAGAAGAAGAAGAAGAAAAAGAAGAAGAAGAAGAAGAAGAAGAAGAAGAAGAAGAAAAAGAAGAAGAAGAAAATGTAGAAGAAGAAGAAGAAGAATTCAAAGAAGAAGAAAAAGTAGAAGAAGAAGAAGAAAAGAAGAAGAAAAAGAAGAAGAAGAATAAAACGAAGAAGTGTAAGACAAAAAACAAGAAGACGAAGAAGGCGAAGAAGAGGAAGAAGAAGATGAAATCGATGAAGAGGAAGAAGAAGATGATGAAGAAGAAGAAGAGGGAGAACAAGAAGAAGAAGAAGTCAAACGAGAAGAAGAAGAAGAAGAAAAAGAAGAAGAAGATGGCGAAGGAAAAGAAGAAGAAGAAGATGAAGAAGAAGAAGATTAAGAAAAAAAAAGAGAAGTAGAAGTAGAAGAAGAAGAAGAAGAAGAAGTAGTCGAAGAGGACAAAGAAGAAGAAGAAGAAGAAGAAGAAGAAGAAGAAGAATAAGATGGAGAAGGAGATGAAGAAGAACAAGATGGAGAAGAAGATGAAGAAGAAGAAGACGAGGAAGGAGAAGAGCAAGAAGAAGAAGAAGCAGAAGGAGGAGGGGAAGAAGAAGAAGAAGAAGAAGAAGAAGAAGACGAAGAAGAAGAAGTAGAAGAAGGCAAAGATGAAGAAGAAGAAGTTTAAGATGAAGACAAAGAAGAAGAAGAAGAAGAAGATGAAGATGAAGAAGCAAAAGAAGAACAAGAGAATTAGAAGAAGAAGACGATGACGATGATGATGAAGGAGTAGAAGAAGATGAAGGAGAAGAAGAAGATAAAGAAGATGAAGGAGAATAAGAAGAAAAAGAAGAGGAAGAAGAAGAAGAAGAAGAAAATGAAATGCAGAAAGATAAAGATGAGGAAGGCAAAGAAGAGGAAGAAGACTAAGAGGAAGAAGAAGAAGAAGAAGAAGAAGAAGAGGAATTAGAAGATGGAGAAGAAGAAGAAGAAGAAGAAGAGGAATTAGAAGATGGAGAAGAAGAAGAAGAAGAAGAAGAGGAAAGAAGAAGTAGAAGAGGAAGATGAAGAAGAAGAAGTAGAAGAAGTAGAAAAGGAAGGAGAAGAAGGAGAAGTAAAAAAAGAAGAACATTATGAAGAAGAAGTCGAAGAAAAAGACAAAGAAGAAGAAGAAGAAGAAGAAGAGGAAGAAGAAGAATAGGAAGAAGAAGAAGAAGAATATGTGGAAGAAGAAGAAGAAGAAGAAGAAGAAAAGAAAAATAAGAACAAGAGGAAGAAGAGGAAAAGAAGAAGATTAAAAAATAGAAGTAGAAGCTGAAGATGATGATTAAAGAAAAGAAGAAGAAGAAGAATAAGAAGACAATGAAGAAGAAAAAGAAGAAGAAGAAGAAAAAGAAGAAGAAAAAGAAGAAGAAGAAGAAGAAGAAGAAGAAAAAGAAGAAGAAGAAGAAGAAAAAGAAGAAGAAGAAAATGTAGAAGAAGAAGAAGAAGAATTCAAAGAAGAAAAAAAAGTAGAAGAAGAAGAAGAAAAGAAGAAGAAAAAGAAGAAGAAGAATAAAACGAAGAAGTGTAAGACAAAAAACAAGAAGACGAAGAAGGCGAAGAAGAGGAAGAAGAAGATGAAATCGGTGAAGAGGAAGAAGAAGATGATGAAGAAGAAGAAGGGGGAGAACAAGAAGAAGAAGAAGAAGAAGAAGTCAAACGAGAAGAAGAAGAAGAAGAAAAAGAAGAAGAAGATGGCGAAGGAAAAGAAGAAGAAGAAGATGAAGAAGAAGAAGATTAAGAAAAAAAAGAGAAGTAGAAGTAGAAGAAGAAGATAGAAAGAGACAAGAAGTAGAAGGAAGATAAGCAGAAGGCAAAGAAGAAGAAGAAAAAGAAAAAGAACAAGGAGAAAAAGAAGGTGATGATGAAGAAGTAGAAGAAGAAGAGGAAGAAGAAGAAGAAGAAGAAGAAGAAAAAGAAGAAAAGGAAGAAGAAGATGAAAAAAAATAGTAATAGTAGTAGTAGAAGAAGAACAATAAGTAGAAGAAGAAGAATAAGATGAAGAAGAAGAAGTAGAAGAATGCAAAGAAGAAGTGAACGAAGAATAAGTGGAAGAAGAAGAAGAAGATGAAGAAGTAGAAGAAGAAGAAGAAGAAGAAGATGAAGAAAAAGAAGTAGAAGAAGACAAAGAAGAAGAAGAAAAAGAAGAAGAAGAGGAGGAACAAGAAGAACAAGAAGAAGACAAAGAAGAAAAAGAAGAAGAAGAAGAAGAAAAAGATGAAGAAAAAGAAGAAGAAGAGGAGAAGAGGAAGAATAAGACGAAGAAGACGAAGGAGAAGAAGAAAAAGAAGAAGAAGAAGATGAAGAAGAAGAAGAAGAAGAAGATGAAGAAGTAGAAGAAGGAAAGAAGGAGAAGAAGAAGAAGAAGATGAAGAACTAGAAGAAGAAGAAGAAAAAGAAAAAGAACATGATGAAGTATAAGAAAAACAAGAAGGAGATGATTATGAAGTTGAAGAAGAAGAAGAGAAAGAAGAGAACAAGACGAAGAAGAAGAAAAAGAAGAAAAACTAGATGAAGAAGGCGAAGGAAAGGAAGAAGAAGATGAAGTAGATGAAGAAGAAGAAGAGTACAAAGAAGAAGAAGAAGAAGAAGTGGAAGAAGAAGAAGAAGAAGAAAAGAAGAAGAAGTAAAAGAAAGAAGAAGAAGAAGAAGAAGACGATGAAGTAGAAGTAGTAGAAGAAGAAGAAGAAGGAGAAAACGAATGAGAAGATGAAGAATAGAAGAAATAAGAAGAAAAAGAATTGGGGTAAAAGAAGAAGAGGAGGAAGAAGTAGAAGAAAAAAGATGAAGAAGAAGAAGAAGAAGAAGAACAAGAAGAAGAAGAAGAAGGTGAAGAAGAAGAAGATGATGAAG
The DNA here is from genome assembly GCA_023846275.1 of Vanilla planifolia. Classification (NCBI taxonomy): domain Eukaryota; kingdom Viridiplantae; phylum Streptophyta; class Magnoliopsida; order Asparagales; family Orchidaceae; genus Vanilla; species Vanilla planifolia. The sequence goes on from JAIUJO010000099.1 coordinate 692,012, forward strand.
AAGAAGAAGAAGAGGAAGAAGAAGAAGAAGAAGACGAAAAGGAAGTAGAACAAGAGGAAAAAGAAGAAGAAATAGAAGTAGAAGAAGAAGAAAAAGGAGGAGGAGAAGAAGAAGAAGAAGTAGTCGAAGAGGACAAAGAAGAAGAAGAAGAAGAAGAAGAAGAAGAATAAGATGGAGAAGGAAATGAAGAAGAAGAAGATGGAGAAGAAGATGAAGAAGAAGAAGACGAGGAAGGAGAAGAGCAAGAAGAAGAAGAAGCAGAAGGAGGAGGGGAAGAAGAAGAAGAAGAAGAAGAAGAAGAAGACGAAGAAGAAGAAGTAGAAGAAGGCAAAGATGAAGAAGAAGAAGTTTAAGATGAAGACAAAGAAGAAGAAGAAGAAGAAGATGAAGATGAAGAAGCAAAAGAAGAACAAGAGAATTAGAAGAAGAAGACGATGACGATGATGATGAAGGAGTAGAAGAAGATGAAGGAGAAGAAGAAGATAAAGAAGATGAAGGAGAATAAGAAGAAAAAGAAGAGGAAGAAGAAGAAGAAGAAGAAAATGAAATGCAGAAAGATAAAGATGAGGAAGGCAAAGAAGAGGAAGAAGACTAAGAGGAAGAAGAAGAAGAAGAAGAAGAAGAAGAGGAATTAGAAGATGGAGAAGAAGAAGAAGAAGAAGAAGAGGAAAGAAGAAGTAGAAGAGGAAGATGAAGAAGAAGAAGTAGAAGAAGTAGAAAAGGAAGGAGAAGAAGGAGAAGTAAAAAAAGAAGAACATTATGAAGAAGAAGTCGAAGAAAAAGACAAAGAAGAAGAAGAAGAAGAAGAGGAAGAAGAAGAATAGGAAGAAGAAGAAGAAGAATATGTGGAAGAAGAAGAAGAAGAAGAAGAAGAAAAGAAAAATAAGAACAAGAGGAAGAAGAGGAAAAGAAGAAGATGAAAAAATAGAAGTAGAAGCTGAAGATGATGATTAAGGAAAAGAAGAAGAAGAAGAATAAGAAGACAATGAAGAAGAAAAAGAAGAAGAAGAAGAAAAAGAAGAAGAAAAAGAAGAAGAAGAAGAAGAAGAAGAAGAAAAAGAAGAAGAAGAAGAAGAAGAAGAAGAAGAAGAAAAAGAAGAAGAAGAAAATGTAGAAGTAGAAGAAGAAGAATTCAAAGAAGAAGAAGAAGTAGAAGAAGAAGAAAAGAAGAAGAAAAAGAAGAAGAAGAAGAAAACGAAGAAGTGTAAGACAAAAAACAAGAAGATGAAGAAGGCGAAGAAGAGGAAGAAGAAGATGAAGTTGATGAAAAGGAAGAAGAAGATGATGAAGAAGAAGAAGAGGGAGAACAAGAAGAAGAAGAAGAAGAAGAAGTCAAACGAGAAGAAGAAGAAGAAGAAAAAGAAGAAGAAGAAGATGAAGAAGAAGAAGATTAAGAAAAAAAAGAGAAGTCAAAGCAGAAGAAGAAGATAGAAAGAGACAAGAAGTAGAAAGAAGATAAGCATAAGGCGAAGAAGAAGAAGAAAAAGAAAAAGAACAAGGAGAAAAAGAAGGTGATGATGAAGAATTAGAAGAAGAAGAAGAAGAAGAAGAAGCAGAAGAAAAAGAAGAAAAGGAAGAAGAAGATGAAAAAAAATAGTAATAGTAGTAGTAGAAGAAGAACAATAAGTAGAAGAAGAAGAATAAGATGAAGAAGAAGAAGTAGAAGAATGCAAAGAAGAAGTGGACGAAGAATAAGTGGAAGAAGAAGAAGATGTTGAAAAAGTAGAAGAAGAAGAAGAAGAAGATGAAGAAAAAGAAGTAGAAGAAGACAAAGAAGAAGAAGAAAAAGAAGAAAAAGAAGAAGAAGAGGAGGAACAAGAAGAACAAGAAGAAGACAAATAAGAAAAAGAAGAAGAAGAAGAAGAAAAAGATGAAGAAAAAATAGAAGAAGAGGAGAAGAGGAAGAATAAGACGAAGAAGACGAAGGAGAAGAAGAAAAAGAAGAAGAAGATGAAGAAGAAGAAGAAGAAGAAGATGAAAAAGTAGAAGAAGGAAAGAAGGAGAAGAAGAAGAAGAATATGAAGAACAAGAAGAAGAAGAAAAAGAAAAAGAACATGATGAAGTATAAGAAAAACAAGAAGGAGAAGATTATGAAGTAGAAGAAGAAGAAGAGAAAGAAGAGAACAAGACGAAGAAGAAGAAAAAGAAGAAAAACTAGATGAAGATGGCAAAGAAAAGAGAGAAGAAGATGAAGTAGATGAAGAAGAAGAAGAGTACAAAGAAGAAGAAGAAGAAGAAGTGGAAGAAGAAGAAGAAGAAGAAGAAGAAGAAAAGAAGAAGTAGAAGGAGAAGAAGACGAAGAAGAAGAAAAAGAAAGAAGAACAAGAAGAAGAATACGAAGAAGTAGTAGAAGAAGAAGAAGAAGGAGAAAACGAATGAGAAGATGAAGAAGAGAAGAAATAAGAAGAAAAAGAAATGGGGTAGAAGAAGAAGAGGAGGAAGAAGAAGTAGAAGAAAAAAAAGATGAAGAAGAAGAAGAAGAAGAAGAAGAAGAAGAATGTGAAAAAGAAGAAGATGACGAACAAGAAGAAGAAGAGGAAGAAGTAGAGGAAGAAGAAGAAGAAGAAGATGAAAAGGAAGTAGAACAAGAGGAAAAAGAAGAAGAAATAGAAGTAGAAGAAGAAGAAAAAGGAGGAGGAGAAGCAGAAGAAGTAGTCGAAGAGGACAAAGAAGAAGAAGAAAAACTGAAAGAGGCAATACCTCATGGAGAAAAGAATGAGATTTATAAAACCCCTTCTTTTAAATCTCGCTTTCTCAATAAACACACTTATATTTTTTAGCGTATGCAAGGGAATATAGAATTAAAAGGAGATGATGATTTAACATCCATTAGTCTTCTTAACAAAAGCAAAATAGAAAAGCTGAAAAGAAAATACCCAAAAATGAAATACCTACACATAGGTATGATCCAATTAAAAATAACTGCTCTATTTCGTAGTGGAATAGATACACCAATAATGATCGTTTGTATGGACGAACGAATCATTAACAAACCACTTAGTAGCATCATTGGAGGAGCTAAATCTAATCTTGTTAATAGATTATTTGGTCTAAATATTCACCCAGATTTTTGTATAAGTCTAGACGACCAAAATGTTGAAAAGACTTGTACATTATCAATAAGCCTTAAAGGAATACAATTACTACCTGGATAAAAAATCCTAGGTATACAATAGGAACACTGCATGGCTCTAAATGACACTTCGATATTTAGATCCATCACCCCAAACAATTTTGTAAAATTATTCAATGTTGGGATTGGAAAAACAATCCAACCAAAGGTCGTGGACATTCGACATTTCCTTTTGAGCAGAAGTATTTTCACAGATCTTTTCCATAGATTCTGCACATGCTCTTCTAAGCATTCCTGTGTTGTGTTGTTTAAGAGTTTCTCTTGATGTCAACAACTCTTGGTATTTTGTAGATATTATATTGTTCCAAGGAAAGGGTATTTTAGAAAAAAACCCTTGTATCCAAAACTCTTGTTGAGGAGTTTCATTTTAGATGATAAATATATCTTATGTATGTAGAAACAAATTCATCTAACATACATATGTCACATAATTTCATTTTATGAAGTTTTTCTTCATAGTTTAGGTTTTCACTCCATTCTGATCTAATAAAATCAGCCACTAGTAGTGAAACCAGCATTTCTATAGCACTTTGTTTATCTGTTTGCTGTAAGATTTTTTGACATTCGTCTTTATTATTTCTTTCGAAATTTGTCAACCAAGATAGGGCATTTTCTTCCCAGTATGATGTAGCGAATTGTATATATTCTGAAACATTCATAGTAGGTGGGAGCATAAATATATTTCCTTTTATTTTTTGAGTCCATTCTATACAATAGTCTTTAAAACTCTTTTATATGGTATAGCATCTATGTTTAAAGTGAGTCCCCAAGTAGAGGAGTCTCTCTTTTCTTCTAAGTGACGATTTTTATTTTTATGGTATGTATACCAATCTGAGCGTTTACCATAATTTAACATGGATGAATATGAAGGAGTAGTATGAACTTGTTCCATATTATCTCCTTGAGATTCTTGCATGTTAACTTCGAGTGAAGGTGTTTGTGGACTATAACCATGAGGACCAGGGAGATAGAGAGCCTACTACTTTGTCCTCTTTCCATCCTAATATTATAATCATTTTCTGATTGGTTTCTATAAAAATCTATAACTTCATGATTTTGTTCATAGAAGTTATAAATTTTTTCACTAGTAATTTCTCTAGTGAGTTCTTTTTGTTGAAGTTCTAAGGATTTATCTAATTTTTGTAAATCCATAATAAAGTCTGTGGATTTTAATTTAACCATTATTGTTTGGTTAGTTTTGTTCCAACATAATAGGACCTAAATGTATTATTATGTTTGTGTTCTAGATTCTGAATTTTATCTTTGATCTCTTTTAATAGATCAATGATGAAATTCAGTATTCCTACTATGGTAGGGTCATTTCCAACTGTGGTTGGTATGTGGATTATATGTTCATAATCCTGGATGTTTTCAGTAATCTGACACTTGTAAGTGTTATCGGGAATCAGTATGTTTTTCATTTTGAGTAGATGTTTATGTTTTCTTATTACTAGATAAGTTTGCAAGATGAGTTTTGCTTTTTTAAGAGGCTTGTTCTTCTTTAGTATTATATTTCTGTTTTGACCCACTATTTTACGGCTACATCTACCCTTCCAAAACTGCAAGGTTCCCGTGGCTTTCTAGGGGAAGCTAGGGATTCTTACAAAGACCACCATGCCTAGTAGACTGCTACATAAAATAGGAGCATAACTATGGTTCGTTTCCTACTCCATAGCGTAAAGAAAGATAATACAAAAAAGAAGAAGAATCTTAAAACAAACTAACTCATTGTACAAACAAATTTTTTAATAAGAAAATATAAACAAAAGTTTACTCAAACATAATATAAGGAGCAAACATAAAGTTTATTTCATAAAAATAAACTTACAATATAACGTGAGCACAAGGCTGTGATACCAGTTTTACAGCGGCACACCAAGCTTAGTAGCTTTATACAAAAACACTCAAAAGTAATTTACAAGAGTGGAGGTTTAAAATAGTGGAGGTAAGAAAAGAGAGAGCAGAGTGGAGACAGAAAGTAGAAAGCAGAAAGAAAGAAAGCTGGAATTCTTCCGTTCCCTTTGCTCAGGAGAGTGTCTAAATTTATAGACCTGGCTTGCTTTAGTTGGAAGCAAAAGAAAGGACCATTTCCTGTAGTATTGCTTCTGATAATTGCTCAGCACTATTGCACTTTACTGTTAATCGTACTTTTTTTACTGTTCATCGCACACTGTTCACTATAGATCGTACACTGTTCATAGTAGATCGTACACTGTTCACTGTAGATCGTACACTGTTCACTGTAGATTGTACACCGTTCACTATTCACTATAGATCGTACTTCATTTATCGGCCTTTGCTGTAGCTTGGAATGCTTCTGAAGGTGTTGAAAAGTGTTTGTAAAGTGATTTTTTATGGTCCCACCATGCTTCAATCTGTGAGGGCCAAAGCTTCCATTGTTTCTTCATCTAATTCATTTTTTTCTGAATTGTATTCTGTGCGAGTAGCAAAGAATTCTTCTTTAGCTGCTTGTCCTATTTTTCCCAATTTAATCTTTCTCAAAAACATTTCTATTTTCTTTCCTTTCTAAGCTAAATCTTCAGCCTCGTTGGCTAAAGTGTTCAGAAAACAGACTGTTTTCCCACAATGAATTTGTTTGGCTAGATATTTAGAATTGAAATCTAGCTTCTGAAAAAAGTCTGTAGCAGCATACCATCGAGCTTCTTCTTCATTGAATAAGCTTGGTTTGAATTCTTCAAGTATTGGTGGAGTATCTGAATGTCTTACAAGCATCCATAACTGAATTGAAGAGTATAAATTGATATACTCTCGTTCTTCCCAGATGGTCCATATGTGAAAAACAAAAATTGTTGAGAATTTGGTGGAGTAAAGATTCATGCTATTCTTGCAAATGTCTAGAATAAAGCCTGTATAATCTTCGGGCTATCTGGTATTAATATAGACTTCATGTACTAGTCCTTTTCTGAGATGGACTTGGTATTTGGGAATCTCATTGAAGCAAGCTATTATTCTAGGCCTTTCAACAGTAGAATAAAAAACTTCTTGATTGAGGAACAATTGTTTTATGTTTGTCTCCTCAAGTTGCTTAAAAAATAAAAGCAACTTTTCTTCGTCCAAAATATTTTGCTGATATAGTTGAAGCATTTCCTGAACAGTAACTTCAGCCTCTAATTTCCTCGTTTCTTTAGTCTTTATATTGAACAGATGCAATAAGGATAAGAAATCCTTAATACAAAAATGAATCAGATCAGAAGTATGGCTGTTAGCAAATAGTTCTGAGAGTGATTCAATCGACGAAAGTTGTTGTTCGAATTTTTGCAAAGAGGAAGACAGAGTTGTTGTAGATCTGGACAATAATAATTCCAGGGTCTTCTTGTAGTTTTCTTCTTGATTGGTCTGTTGGACCATTGTTTGCTTCAAGCTTAAGTAACCTTTCTCAATTTGTGTTAGCCAATAATTTGCTGATCGCCAATCATTGCCTTGTAAAGCATGGAAGCATCCATTAATTTTCTCAAAGAAAGCTGGATCTGATTCTTTGAGAGCTTTGTTATACCATTCTTTTGCCACTGTAGAGGCAAACGTCTTTCCCTTTTCGAGAGTGTCATAAGAACTGATTTTTTGTTTAATCAAAACTTTAACTGGTTGAGCTTGATCTTTCCCTTATTGGGTTTGGGCTTTTAAATCAACATTTTGGGTTTTTGATGCCTGTTGGGCATGAGAAGTTTCTGTCTTTTGGTTTTGGGCAGATGTCTCTACTTTGGCCCTTTGGGCCTTTGTTTTCTTAGGGAGAATTTCAGTAAATTCTCCTGCTCTTTTCATTTTTTCTACAAAGTCTTTGAGAAATTTAAGATCTTCTTCGTTCATGGTCTGCTAAGAAAATCAGCAACAATGTTAGTAAAACCAGGAATATATTTAACATTGTAAGAAAATATTTCAAGGTATAAAGCAAGACGTATGCATCGAAGATTTTCTTCTGGATTATTTATAGTCTTTTTTTGTAAAAATTGGGCAACAGATTTATTTTCAGTTTCTATAGTAAATACTCTATGGAGTAAATATATTTTGAGGCTTTTAATGGCTAATTTTATAGCCAATAATTCTTTATCATAAGTAGTATATTTACTTTGGGGTTTTGTAAATTTTCCCGAAGTATATGCTACAATCTCATTTGTATTTGTTACTAAGACTCAAGACCAGAATAAATCTGAGGCATCTGTTTGTAATATAATTTGTTCATCTTCTATTGGAAAATGAAGAATTTGCTTTTTTATAACAAATTCTTTAATTTGTTTAATTTCTTTTTGTTCTTCTAAACTTAAAGAAATAGGGATTTTATCTGTATTCCAACGACGAGGTTGTTCACCGTTAATCATTTTGTATTTGGCTTGTTCGGTTGCCAATTTGTTTTGTAAGGCTTTAATTTTGGAAGAAAGTTTAGGTATAAACTTTCATCCATAGTTTAAGAGTCCTAAAAAACTTTGCAGCTGTTTTAAACTGGTAAAGTTTTCGGGAAACTCTTTAACTTTTGTAATATATGATCTTGTAATTGTACTTGGCCATTTTTTATTTGTTTTCCTAGAAAATCTATTTCAGTTTTGAATAATTCTATTTTCTTTGGACTCAAAATAATACCATGGTTAGCATTATTTTGATAACATGTAAAAGGTGATCTTTATGTTCTTCCTCTGTTTGAGAAAAAACAAGTATATCGTCTATGTAAGCGACGACATAAGGTAAATGTCCAAAAATAGAATTAATCTATTTCTGGAATATTTGAGGTGCATTTTTTAATCCAAATGGCATAACTAACCATTCAAAATGCCCTTGTGGACAGCTAAAAGCTGTTAATTCTATTGATGTTTGGTTTGCAAGTTTGATTTGCCAAAATCCTGATTTGGCATCAAATTTGCTATAATATTTAGCACCTTGGATTTGTTTGATTAGGTGCTCAGCAGTTGGTATAAAATAACCATCAAATTTTATGCAAGAGTTTAACTTGCGATAATTGATGACCATTCGGGCCTTACCACGTTTTATTTCTGTGTGATTTCGTACTATAAATGCTGGAGAAGAATGTGAGCTGTAGCTCTTTTGTATTAATTTTAAATTTAACAGTTCCTGTATTTGACTGTTAAATTCTTGTTTGTCTATTGGAGATACCATTATACTATTGACTCGTATATTGGTATTCTGGTATTGTTCTAAGAGTTCGATAGAACAATAGCAAGGAGATTTATCAAACCATTTTAGAGGGTTATTGGAATATAAAGGTTCTAAGAGTTTGTGAACGGTTTCATCAAAAGGGGTTGCATTTGGAAGGTTATATGTATAGATTGGATGAATTGGAGGATTGGTATCGCTGAAGGTATTGGTATCGATGAGAGTGGTTTTGGGTTTTTCACCACGCTGGGCTGCAGAAAAATAAGGGGCAATGCGGGCAGGAAGATGGATACGAGGAATAACGTGTCCATCAAAGTCAAAGAAATTGGTATTAAAAGGAGTAAAATGGCGAAGATTGTCAAGCCCAAGCAAACAATCAATATTGAAGTCTAATGGTAATAATGCAAAGTTAAAGGTATAAGTATGAGGGTTGTTGTAAATATCCGGTATAGAGATGTTGAGGTTTGCTACTTTATGGGTAACAGGGACTTGTTTTCCAATAAAATCAGTTAGTGTTGTTTTGGTTTCTAAAGGAAGCCAAAATTGTTTAGGAATAAAGATTTGCTGAAATAAACTAGCTTCAGCACCAGTGTCTACTAAAGCATGAAGTGTCACATCCTCATAATTAGGAAGATGTATAGTAATAGGAAGATATATATGTAATTGAGCTTTCTTCTTTAAATCCATTTAAGGAGGAGTAATAGATTTTTTATTTTCAAGAAGTCGCAAGGTACGACCTTCGACTGGATCTTGTACAGGAATATGAAAGCTTGGTCTTGCTTCTAGAGGTTCAGATGTTTCTCCTTCTTCATAATGTCTTGGACGACTTATCAAAGAAGAAATACGATTGATAGGATTTTTTGTAACGGTAGAAATTGTATTGCCAGAAGCAATAAAATATTCTACTGGTATTTGAACCTTTGGTTTCAAGGTTTTGACAAAAAGTTGGATATCATTATCTAGCTTAAGATGTCGAATGTCCACGACCTTTGGTTGGATTGTTTTTCCAATCCCAACATTGAATAATTTTACAAAATTGTTTGGGGTGATGGATCTAAATGTCGAAGTGTCATTTAGAGCCATGCAGTGTTCCCATTGTATACCTAGGATTTTTGATCCAGGTAGTAATTGTATTCCTTTAAGGCTTATTGATAATGTACAAGTCTTTTCAACATTTTGGTTGTCTAGACTTATACAAAAATCTGGGTGAATATTTAGACCAAATAATCTATTAGCAAGATTGGATTTAGCTCCTCCAATGATGCTACTAAGTGGTTTGTTAATGATTCGTTCGTCCATACAAACGATCATTATTGGTGTATCTATTCCACTACGAAATAGAGCAGTTATTTTTAATTGGATCATACCTATGTGTAGGTATTTCATTTTTGGGTATTTTCTTTTCAGTTTTTCTATTTTGCTTTTGTTAAGAAGACTGATGGATGTTAAATCATCATCTCCTTTTAATTCTATATTTCCTTGCATACGCTCAAAAATATAAGTGTGTTTATTGAGAAAGCGATATTTAAAAGAAGGGGTTTTATAAATCTCATTCTTTTCTCCATGAGGTATTGCCTCTTTTAGTTTTTCTAAGACTTCATCCATGATTTACGGCTACATCTACCCTTCCAAAACCGCAAGGTTCCCGTGGCTTTCTGGGGGAAGCTAGGGATTCTTACAAAGACCACCATCCCTAGTAGACTGCTACATAAAAAAGGAGCACAACTATGGTTCGTTTCCTACTCCATAGCGTAAAGAAAGATAATACAAAAAAGAAGAAGAATCTTAAAACAAACTAACTCATTGTACAAACAAATCTTTTAATAAGAAAACATAAACATCTACTCAAAATGAAAAACATACTGATTCCCGATAACACTTACAAGTGTCAGATTACTGAAAACATCCAGGATTATGAACATATAATCCACATACCAACCATAGTTGGAAATGACCCTACCATAGTAGGAATACTGAATTTCATCATTGATCTATTAAAAGAGATCAAAGATAAAATTCAGAATCTAGAACACAAACATAATAATACATCGAAGTTCTATTATGTTGGAACAAAACTAACCAAACAATAATGGTTAAATTAAAATCCACAGACTTTATTATGGATTTACAAAAATTAGATAAATCCGTTTACTTGGAGTTTTTAGAACTTCAGCAAAAAGAACTCACTGGAGAAATTACTAGTGAAAAAATTTATAACTTCTATGAACAAAATCATGAAGTTATAGATTTTTATAGAAACCAATCAGAAAATGATTATAACATTAGGATGGAAAGAGGAGAAAGTAGTAGAAGTGCTCTCTATCTCCCTGGTCCTCATGGTTATAGTCCACAAACACCTTCACCCGAAGTTAACATGCAAGAATCTCAAGGAGATAATATGGAACAAGTTCATACTACTCCTTCATATTCATCCATGTTAAATTATGGTAAACGCTCAGATTGGCGTACATACCATAAAAATAAAAATCGTCACTTAGAAGAAAAGAGAGACTCCTCTACTTGGGGACTCACTTTAAACATAGATGCTATACCATATAAAAGAAGAAGAAAAGAAAAAAAAGAACAAGAGGAAGAAGAGGAAAAGAAGAAGATGAAAAAATAGAAGTAGAAGCTGAAGATGATGATGAAGAAAAAGAAGAAGAAGAATAATAAGAAGACGATGAAGAAGAAAAAGAAGAAGAAGAATAATAAGAAGACGATGAAGAAGAAAAAGAAGAAGAAGAAGAAGAAGAAGAAGAAAAAGAAAAAGAAGAACAAGAAGAAGAAGAATTAAAAGAAGAAGAAGAAAATGTAGAAGTAGAAGAAGAAGAATTTAAAGAAGAAGAAGTAGAAGAAGAAGAAGAAAAGAAGAAGAAGAAGAAGAAGAAGAAGAAAACGAAAAAGTGGAAGACAAAAAAAAAGAAGGCGAAGATGGTGAAGAAGAGGAAGAAGAAGATGAAGTTGATGAAAAAGAAGAAGAAGAAGAATGAGAAGAAGAAGAAGTCAAACGAGAAGAAGATGAAGAAGAAAAAGAAGAAGAAAAAAAAGCGGAAGAAGTAGGCGAATGGAAAGAAGAAGAAGAAGAAAAAAAGTAGGAGACAAAGAACAAGAAGACGAAGAAGGCAAAGAAGAGGAAGAAGAAGATGAAGTTGATGAAGAAGAAGAAGAAGATGAAGAAAAAGAAGAATTAGAAGAAGAGGAGGAGGAGGAAGAAGAAGAAGAAGAAGGAGAAAAATTCAAATGAGAAGCAGATGCAGAAGAAGAAGAAGAAGAAGAAAGAAGAAGAAGAGGATTAAGATAAAAAAAGGAGAAGTAGAAGAAGAAGAAGAAGAACAAGAAGAAAAGAAGAAGAAAAACAAGATGAAGAAGTAGAAGAAGAAGAATAATAATAAGAAGAAGAAGATGAAAAAAGCAGTAATAGTAGTAGTACAAGAAGAAGAATAAGAAGAGGAAGAATAATAATAAGAAGAAGATGAAGAAGATGAAGAATGCAAAGAAGATGAAATGGACAAAGAATAAGTGAAAGAAGAAGAAGAAGAAGAAGAAGATACGTAGAAGAAGAAGAAGAAGAAGAAGAGGAGGAACCAGAAGAACAAGAAGAAGACAAAGAAGAAGAAGAAGAAGAAGGAAAAGAAGAAAAAGTGGAAGAAAAATTAGAAGAAGAGGAAGAATAAAAAGAAGAAGACCAAGGAGAAGAAAAAGAAGAAGAAGAAGAAGACGAAGAAGAACAAAAAGAAGAAGAACTAGAAGAAGCCAAAGAAGGAGAAGAAGAAGACGAAGAAGAAAAAGAAGAAGAAGAAAGAGAAAAAGGACAAGAAAAAGAATAGAAAAATAAGATGAAGGAGATGATTATGAAGAAGAAGAAGAAGAAGAAGAAGAAAAAGTAGAGTAGAAGAGGATGAAGTAGAAGAAGGAGAAAAACTAGACAAAGAAGGCGAGGAAAAGGAAGAAGAAGATGAAGAAGATGAAGAAGAAGAAGACTATAAAGAAGAAGAAGAAGAAGAGGAGGAAGAAGAAGAAGAAGTAGAAGAAGATAAGAAGAAGTAGAAGAACAAAGGAAGAAGTCGAAGGAGAAGTAGACGAAGAAAAAGAAAAAGAAACAGAAGAAGAAGGAATAGAAGAGGAAGAAAACGAAGAAGAAGAGGACGAAGAAGAAGAAGAAGAAGAAGATGATGATGATGATGAAGAAGAAGACGTAGACAAAGAAGAAGAAGAAGAAGAAAAAGAAGAAGAAGAAAAAGTAGAAGTAGAAGAAGCAGTAGAAGAAGTAGAAAAAGAAAAGGAAGAAGAAGAAGAAGAAGAAAACAACGGAGAAGATGATGAATAGAAAAAAGAAAAAGAATAACATGAAGAAGTGGTAGAAGAAGAAGAGGGCGAAGAAGAAGAAGTAGAAGAAAAGAAGATGATGAAGAAGAAGAAGAAGGCGAAGAAGAAGAAGAAGAAGAAGACCAAGAACCAGAAGAAGAGAAGATGACAGTGAAGAAGAAGAGGAAGACGAAAAAGTAGTAGAACAAGAAGGAGAAGGAGAAGTAGAAGAAGAAGAAGAAGGCCAAGAAGAAGAAGAAGAAGAAGAAGAAGTCGAAGAAGACGAAGAAGAAGGAAAAGATAAAGAAGAAGAAAAAAATTAATAGAAAACAAACAAGAGGTAGAAGAGGAAGAAGAAGAAGAAGAAGAAGAAGAAGAAGAAGAAGACGAAGAAGATGCACAAGAGGAGAAAAAAGATGAAGAAGTCGAAGAAGCAGAAGAAGAAGACGAAGAAGAAGAAGAAGAAGAAGAAGAAGAAGAAGAGGAGGAAGAAGAAGAAGTATAAGAAGAAGTAGAAGAATGATAAGAAGAAGAAGAAGAGAAAGAAGAAGATGAAGAAGATGATGTTGATGAAGTAGAAGAAGAATAATGAGAAAAAGAAGGAGAAGAAGAAGAAGAAGAAGAAGAAGAGGAAGAAATAGAAGTAATAGAACAAGTAAAAGAAGAATAAGGAGTAGTCGAAGAAGAAGAAGATGATGAAGAAGAAGAAGAAGAAGAAGGCGACGAAAAAGATGAAGACGAAGAAGAAGATGATGAAGATGAAGAAGAAGAAAAAGTAGAACTAGAAGAAGAAGAAGTAGAAGAAGAAGAAGAAGAAGAGGAAGAAAAAGACAAAGGAAAAGAAGAAGACGAAGAAGAAGAGGATGTAGAAGAAGAAGAAGAAGAAAATGAAAGAGAAGAAGAAGAAGAAGATGATGATGATGGAGGAAGAAGATGAAGAAGAAGGTGAAAATAAAGAAGAAGAAAAACATGTAGTAGAACAAGAAGAAGAAGAAGAAAAAAAAGAAGAAGAAGAAGATGATGATGAAGAACGTGATGAAGAATAAGAAGAAAATGAACAAGAAAAAATGAAGATGAAGAAGAAAATGAAGAAGTGAAAGAAGAAGGAGAAGAAGAAGAGGAAGAGGAAGGCGAAGAAGAAGAAGAAGAAGAAGAGGAAGTCGCCAAAGAAGGAGACAAAGACGAAGAGGTAAGAGAGGAAGAAGAAGGAGGAGAAGAAGAAAAATAAGAAGCAGAAGAAGAAGAAGAAGAAGAAGAAGAAGTAGAAGAAGGAGACGAAGGAGATCATGAACAAGAAGAAAAAGAAGAAGCAAACGAAGATGAAGAAGAAGATGAAGAGGAAGAAGAAGAAAAACAAGAAGTAGTTGATGGAGAAGAAGGGGAAGACGATTAAAAAGAAAAAATAGAAGAAGGCAATGAGTAAGAAGAAAAATAGGAAGAGGAAATAAAAGAAGAAGAAGAAGAAATAGAAAAAGAAGAAGAAGAAGACGAAAAAGGTGAAGAAGAAGAAGAAGAAGAAGAAGAAGAAAAAGAATAATAAGAAGAAAAAGATGAAGAAGAAGAAGAAGAAGAATAAGAATAAGATGAAGAACGAGTAGAAGAAGAATAAGTTGAACAAGATAGAGAAGAAGAAGAAGAAGAAGATGTGGAAGAAGAAGAAGAAGAAGAAGGAGGGGAAGAAGAAGAAGAAGAAGAAGAAGTCGAAGAAGAAAAAGTAGAAGACAAAGAAGAAGCAGAAGAAGACAAAAAAGAAGAAAAAGAACAAGAAGAAGAAGAAGTTTAAGTTGAAGAGAAAGAAGATGAGGAAGAAGAAGCAGAAGAAGAGGAAGAAGAATAAGAAGAAGAAGAAGAAGATGAAGAAGACTTATAAGAAGAACTAAAAGAATAAGAACAAGATGAAGAAGAGGAAAAAGAAGAAGAAGAAGAAGAGGATGAAGAATAGGAAGAAAAAGAAGATGATGAAGAAGAAGATGAAGAAGAAGAAGAAGAAGATGAAGAAGTAGAAATAAAAGAAGTAGAAGAAGAAGAACAACAAGAACAAGAAGCAGAAGAGGAAGAAGAAGAAGAAGGAGAAGAAGAAGAAGAAGAACAACAAAAACATGAAGGAGGACGAGAAGAAGAAGAAGTAGAAGAAGAAGAAAAACAAAGCAAAAGAAGAAGAAGATGAAAGAAAAGAACAATAAGAAGACAAGGAACAAAAGGAAGAAGTAGGAGAAGATAATGAAGAAAAGAAGAACAAAAAAGAGAAGTTGAAGGTGAAGAAGAAGAGGGAGAAGAAGAAGAAGAAGAAGATAATGATGCTGATGAACAAGATGAAGAAGAAGAACAGGAAGTAGATGAATTTTAAGAAGACAATGAGAAAAGTAGATGAAGTAGGCAAAGAAGAAGGATAGACAAAAAAGAAGAAGAAGATGATGAGGAAGAAGAAGAGGTAGAAGGAAAAGAAGAAGAAGAAGAAGAAGAAGAAGAGGACGAAGAACAAGAAGAAGAGGTAGAAGATGGAGAAGAAAAAGAAGAAGAAGATGACGAAGAACAAGAACAAAAATAAGACGAAGAAGTTGATGATGATGAAGAAGAAGAAGAAGAAAATAAGTAGAAGAAGAAGACGAAGAAGAAGAAGAAGAGGAAGAAGTAGAAGAAGAAGAAGAAGAAGAAGAAGAAGAAGAAGAATAAGAAGAAGAGGAAGAAGAAGTAGAAGAAGAAGAAAAGTACAAGAAGAAGAAGAACAAGAACAAGAACATGAAGAAGAAGGCAAGGAAGTAGTAGACGAAGAAGCAGATAGTGATGAAGAGGAAGATGAAGAATAAGAAGAAGAAGAAGAAAAGAAGAAGAAATAGAGGGCAAATAAGGAGGGGGAGAAAAAGATGAAAAAGAAAAAGAAAAAGAAGGAGAAGAAATAGAAGAAGAAGAAGAAGAAAAAGAAGGAGAAGAAGATGGAGAAGAAGAAGAATAAGAAAAGGAAGATGAAGAAGAAGAAGAAAAAGAAGAAGGAAGACTAGAAGAAGAAATAGAAGAAGAAGATTGAAGAAGAAGAAGTTAATGAAGAAGAAGAAGAACGAGAAGTAGATAAAGAAGAAGAATTCTAAGAAAAATAAGATAAAGAAAATGAAGAAGAAAAAGAAGAAGAAGATGTAGAAGGAGAAGGAGAAGGAGAAGGAGAAGGACAAGTTGTAGAAATAGAAGGAGGAGGAGGAGGAGGAGAAGAAGAAGAAGAAGAAGAAGAAGTCAAAAAAAAAGAAGAAGACGAAGAAAAAGAAGATGAAGACGAACAAGAAGAAGAGGTCGAAGAAGTAGAAAAAGAAGAGGAGAAGAAGAAGATGAAGAAGTTGAAGAAGAAGATGAAGAACAAAAGGAAGAAGAAGAAGAAGAAGAAGAAGAAGGGGGAGGAGGAGGATGAGAAGAAGTGGAAGAATAAGAAGTAGAAGAAGAAGAACAAGAAGAAGAAGGAGAAGGAGAAGAAGGAGAATAATAATAATAATAATAATAAAAATAATAATAATAATAATAATAATAATAATAATAATGAGTAGAAGAACAAGTAGTTGATGAAGGGGAAGAAGAAGAAGAAGAAGAAGTAGAAGAAGTAAAAGAAGAAGAAGAAGAAGAAGAAGGAGAAGAAGATGAATGAGAAGAAGAAGCAGAAGATAAAGAAGAAGAAGAAGAAGAAGAAGAAGTAAAGAACAAGAAGAAGAAGGAGAATAAGATTAAGAAGAAGAAGACAAAGTAGAAGTTGAAGAAGAATAAGAAGAAGAAGTGATGAAGATGAAAAATTTGAACAAGAAGAAGAAGAAGATGATGAAGAAGAAATAGAAGGAGAAGAGAGAAGAAGAAGAAGAAGAAGAAGAAGAAGTAGATGAAGAAGTAGAAGATGAAAAAGAAGAAGACGAAGAAGAAGAAGAAGAAGACAAAGAAGAAGAAGAAGAAGAACAAGAAGAAGAAGAAAGAGAAGAAAAAGGAGAAGGAGAAGGAGAAGGAATACTGGAAGTAGAAGAAGAAGAAGAATAATAAGAAAAAGAAGTCAAAGAAGAAGAAGACGAACAAGAAGAAGACAAAGACAAAGAAGAAGAAGATGTGGAACAACAAGAAGAAGAAGAAAACAAGAAGATGAAGAAGTTGAAGAAGAAGTCGATGATGAAGAAGAAGGAGAAGAAGAAGAAAAAGGGGCAGGAGGATGAGCAGAAGAAGAAGAAGAAGAAGAAGAATTAGAAGAAGAAGAAGGAGAAGAAGAAGAGGTGGGAGAAGAAGAAGAAGAAGAAGATGATGACAATTAAGAAGAACAAGACTAAGAAGAAGAAGACAGAGTAGAAGAAGAAGATGAAAAAGAAGAAGATGTAGAAGAAGAAGAAGAAGAAGAAGAAGGAGAAGGAGTAAAACTAGAAGAAGGCGAAGAAGAACATAAAGAAGAAGAAGAAAATTAAGAAGAAGAAGATAAAAAAGAAGATGAAGATAGAGAAGAAGAAGAAGAAGAAGAACAACAACAACAACAACAAGAAAGAGAAGAAAAGGAACGAGAAGAAAGAGAAGAAGAAGATGGTGAAGAAGAAGATGGGGAAGAAGAAGTAGAAGTTGATTAAGAAAAAGAAAAATAAGAAGAAGAAGAATAAAATGATGATGATGATAATGAAGAAGAAAAAGAAGAAGAAGAAGAATGAGAAGAAAAGGAGGAAGCAGAAGATGATAATAAAGAAGACAAAGAAGAAGAAGATGCAGAAGAAGAAAAAGAAGAAAAAGAAGAAGAAGAAGGAGAAGAAGGAGAACAAGAAGAAGAAGGGGAAGGGGAACAAGAAGAAGAAGAAGAAGAAGAACGAGAAGAAGAAGAAGAAGAAGAACAAGAGGAAGGAGAAGAAGGAAAAAAATGATGAAGAAGAAGAAGAATAAGAAGATGAGGAAGAAGAAGTAGGTGAATAACAAGAAGACAACGAAGAATAAGAAGAAGAGGATTGAGAACAAAAAGAAGTGCAAGATGAAGATGAAGGAGAAGATGACATAGAAGATGTGGACGAAGAAGAAGATGAAGAAGTAGAAGAAGATGAAGAAGAAGAAGAAGAAGAAAAAGAAGAAGAAGAAGAAGAACAAGAGAAAGTGAAAGATGGAAAAGATAAGGAAGAAGAAGAAGAAAAAGAAGAAGAAGAAGAAGAAGAAGGAGACGGAGAAGGAAAGAAAAGGAAGAAGAAGAAGAAGAAGAAGGAGAAGAAAAGGAAGAAGAACAAAGAGCAGGAGAAGAAGAAGAAGAAGAGGAAGAAGAAGAAGAAGAAGAAGAAGAAGTTGAAGACTAAGAAGAAGAAGAAAAAGAAGAAGATAAAGAAGAAGAAGAAGAAGAGGAAGAAGAACAAGAAGAAGAAGTAAGACAAGAAGACAAAGAAGAAGAAGACGAAGAAGAGGAAGAAGAAGAAGAAGAAGATGGTGAAGAAAAATAAGAAGATGAAGAAG
>JAIUJO010000099.1:712500-740000 GCA_023846275.1 Vanilla planifolia
AGAAGAAGAAAAAGAAGAAAAAGATGAAGATGAAGGATGAGAAGAAGAAGAAGAAGAAGAGGAAGAAGAAGAAGAAGAAGAAGAAGGAGAAGAGGAGGAAGAAGAAGAAGAAGAAGATGACGATGATGATGAAGAAGAAGAAGAAGAAGAAGATGGAAAAGGAGGAGAATAAGTAGAAGAAGAAGAAAGAGACAAAAATGAAGAAGAAGATGATGAAGATGACGAAGAATAAGAGAAGAAGAAGTAGAAGAAGGGGAAGAAGGCAAAGAAGAAGAGGATGAAGGCTAAGAAGAAGAGGGCAAAGAAGTGGAAGAAGAAGAAGAGGAAGAACAAAAGAAGAAGTTGAAGAAGAATAACAAGACGAAGAAGAAGAAGAAGTGGAAGAAGAAGAAGAAGAAGGCGAAGAAGATTCATAAATGGAAGAAGAAAACTAAGAAGAAGAAGAAGAAGAAGATGAAGAAAAAGATTTAGAAGAATAAAATGCGATAAAAAACAAGATAAAGAAGACGAAAATGAAGAAAAAGTAATAAAGAAGAAGGAGAAGAAAACGAAGAGGAAGACCAAGATGAAGAAGAAAAAGATGAAGAAAAAGAAGAAGAAGAAGAAGAAGAAACAATAAGAAGAAGAAGAAGAAGGAGAAAGTGAAGGAGAAGAAGAAGAAGAAGGAGAAGGAGAATAAGAAGAAGAAGGCAAAGAAGAAGAATAAGAAGATGAAAGATTAGAAGAAGAAGAAGAAGAAGAAGGATTAGAAGAACATGAAGAAGAAGATTAAGAAAAAGAAGGCAAAGAAGAAGCATAAGAGACAAAGAAGAAGAAGAAGAAGAAGATCTTGAAGAAGAAGAAGAAGACAAAAAAGAACACAGAGAAGAAGAAGAAGAAGAAGGCAAAGAAGCAGAGGAAGAAGAAGTAAAAGAAGAAGACAAAGAAGAAGAAGAAGAAGAAGAAGACGAAGAAAAAGATGAGTAAGAAGATGAAGAAGAAGAAGAAGAAGAAGATGAAATTGAAGAAGAAGGAGAAGAAGAAAACGAAGAAGATGATTATGAAGAAGATTAAGAAGAATGCAAAGAAGAAGAAGAAGAAGACGAAGTAGAAGAAGAAGAAGAAGAAGAATAAGAAGAAGAAAAAGAAGAGGAAGAAGAAGATTAAGAAAAACAATAAGAAGAAGTAGATGAAGAAGAAGAACTCTAAGAAGAAAAAGTAAGAGAAGAAGAAGAAGAAGAAGAAGAAGAAGAAAGAGAAATTAGAGAAGAAGTAGAAGAAGGAGAAGAAGAAGATGATGATGATGATGAAGAAGAAGTAGAAGAAGAAGAAGAAGAAGTAGAAGAAGAATGAGAAGTAGAAGAAGATGATGATGATGAGAATGAAGAAGAAGAAGACTAAGAGGAGGAAGATGAAGACAAAGAAGAAGAAGAAGAAAAAGAAGAAGAATTAAAAGAAGAAGAAGGAGAAGAACTAAAAGAAGAAGAAGAGGAAGCAGAAGAAGAGGAAGAAGAAGAAGACAAAGAATTAGAAGCTGAAGAAGAAGAAGAAGAAGAAGAAGTATAAGAAGGAGAAGGAGAGCAAGAAGAAGAAGAAGAAGAATATAAAAGAGAAGAAGGAGGAGAAGAAGAAGAAGAAGAAGAGGAAGAAGAAAAAGAAGAAGAATGAGAAGAGGAGGAAGAAGAAGAAGAAGAAGAAAGAGGATGAGGAGGAGGAGAAGAAGAAGAATGATAAGAAGATGAAAAAGAAACAAAACAAAAAGAAGAACAAGAATAAAGTTATGATGAAGTAGATGAAGGGAACGAAGAAAAAGAAGAAGAGGGAGAAAAAGAAGAGGTAGAGGAAGAAGAAGAAGAAGAGAATGACGATGATGAAGAAAAAGGATAAGAAGGAAAACAAGAAGAAGTAGAAGAAGAAGAAAAAAAACAACAAGAAAAAGATAGAGAAGTAGACGAATTAGAAGAACAGGCATAAGAATTTGTAGAAGAAGAATAAGAAGGAGAAGAAGAAGGAGGAGGAGAAGAAGAAGGAGAAGAAGGAGAAGAAGGAGAAGAAGAAGAAGGACAAGAAAAATAAGGCAAAGAAGAAGTAGAAGAAGATGAAGAAGATGAAGAAGAAGAAGAAGAAGAAGAAGAAGAAAGAGAAGAAGAAGAAGAAGAGGAAGAAGAAGAAGAAGAGGAAGAAGAAGAAGAAGAAGAATGAGAAGGACAAGAATAAGAAGAAGAAGAAGAACAAGAAGAACAAGAAGAAGAAGAAGAAGTAGAACAAGAAGAAGAAGAAGAAGAAGAAGGTGAAGAAGCAAAAAGAGAAGAAGAACAAGAAGTAGAAGTAGAAGAAGAAGAAGAAGAAGAAGTAGAAGAAGAAGACTGTGAAGAAGAAGAAGAAGATGACGATGATTAAGAAGAAGAAGAAGATGAAGAAGTAGAAGATGTTGAAGAAGAAGGAGAAGAAGAAGAAGAAGAAGAAGAAGAAAATGAGGAATAAGAAGAAGAAGGAGAAGAAGAAAAAGAAAATGAAAAGTTAGAAGAAGATGAAGAAGATGATGATGATGTGGAAGAAAAAGAACAAGAAGAAAAAGAATTACATGTTGAAGAAGAAGTAGAAGAAGAAGAAGGAGAAGAAGAAGAGGAAGAAGAAGGAGAGAGGAAGTAGAAGAAGAAGAAGAAGAAGAAGAATAGGAAAACAAAGAAGAAGATGAAGAAAAAGAAGAAGGGGTAGAAGAATAAGAAGAAAAAGAAGAAGAAGAGGTAGTAGAAGAACAAGATGAAGAAGAAGAAGAAGAAGAAGAAGACAAAGAAGAAGAAGAAAAAGACAAAAAAAAAGTAGGAGAATAATTAGAAGAAGAAGGAGAAGATGGAGAAGAAAGAAAAGAAGAAGAAGAAATAGATGAAGATGAAGAAGAACAAGAAAATGAAGAAGGAGAAGAAGAAGAAGAAGAAGAAGAAGAAGAGGAAGAAGAAGAAGAAGGAGAAGAAGAAGAACGAGAAGGATAAGAAGAAGAAGAAGAAGAAGAAGAATAAGAAAAGAAGAAGAAGAAGAAAAGAAGGAGAAGACGAAGAAGAAGAAGAAGACGAAGACGAAGAAGAACCAGATGATGAAGTCAAATAAAAAGAAGAAGAAGAAGTTGATGAATAATGAGAAGAAAGGGAAGAGGAAAATGAAGAAGAAGAAGAAGAAGAAGAAGTACGAGAAGCAGAAGAAGAAGAAGAAGATGATAAAGAAGTGGAAAAAGAAGAAGATGAAGAAGAAGAAAAAGACGAAAAAGAAGAAGAAGAAGAAGAAGAAGAAGAGAAAGAAGAAGAAGATGATGATGAATAAGAGGTAGAAGTAGAAGTAGAAGCCGAAGAAGTCGAAGAAGAAAAAAAGGCTAAAAAAGAGGAAGAAGAAGAGAAAGAACAAGAAGAAGAAGAAGTGAGACAGAACAAGAAGAAGAAGTAGAAGAAGAAGAAGTGGGGGAGGAAGAAGAAGAAGATGAAGAAGGAGAAGAAGAAGAAGAAGAAGAAGAAGACGAATAATAAGAGGTGGAAGAAGAAGAAGATGAAGAAGGACAAGAGGAACAAGAAGAAGAAGACATAGAAGAAGAAGAAGAAGAAGAAGAGGAAAAAGGAGGAGAAGAAGAAGTAAATTAAGAAAAAGACTAAGAAGGGGAAGTAGATGGAGAAAGGGAGGGGAAGCAGAAGAAAAAGAAGAAGAAGAAGAAGAGGGACAAGAAGAAGAAGAAGAGGAGGAACAAGAAGAAGAAGGTGGAGGGGAGAAGAAGAAGAGGAAGGAGAAGAAGAAAATAAAAAAGAAAAAGACAAAGAAGAAGAAGAAGAAGAGAAAGAAGAAGAAGGCAAAGAGGAAGAAGAAAAGGAAGAAGAAGAAGAGGAAGTTGAATAAGAAGTTGGATAATAAGAAGAAGAAGGAGAAGAAGTGGAAGAAGAAAAAGAAGACAGAAGAAGAAGAAGAAGTAGAAGATGAAGAAATGGAAGAAGAAGATGAAGAAGAAGTCAAAGAAGAAGAAGAAGAAGAAGAAGAAGGAAAAGAAGAAAAACAATTAAAAATGAAAGAAGAAGAAGAAGAAGAAGAAGTGAAAGAAGATTAAGAAGAAGAAGAAGAAGAAGAATAAAACGAAGTGGAAGACGAAGAAAAAGAACAAGAAGACGAAGAAGAGGATGAACACGAAGATGAAGAAGAAGAAGATGAAAAGAAGAAGAAGAAGAAGAAGAAGAAGAGGAAGAAGAAGAAGAAGGAGAAGAAGAAGCAGAAGAAGAAGAAGAAGAAGAACAAGAAGAAGAGGAAGAGGAAGAAAAAGAAGAATAAGAAGTAGAAGAAGAAAATGAAGACGAAGAAGAAGAAGGAGAGGAAGGAGGTGGAGGAGGAGAAGAAGAAGATGAGGAAGACAAAGAAGAACAAGAAGTAGAAGAAGAAGAGGAAGAAGAAGAAGAGAAAGAAGATGAAGAAGAAGAAGAAGAAGTAAAAGAAAAAATAAAGAAGAAGAAGAAGAAGAATAAGAAGAAGACAAAGAAGAAGAAAAAGATGATGAATAAGAAGAAGAAGAAGAAGAAGAAGAAGAAGAAGAAGAAGAAGATGGATAGGAAGGACAAGAAGAAGAAGATGATGATGATGAAGAAGAATAAGAAGACGAAGAAGAATAAAAAGGAGACAAGGAATAATAAGAAGAAGAAGAAGAGTAGAAGAAGAAGAAGAAGAAGAAGAAGTCGAAGAAGAAGAAGAAAAAGAAGAAGAAGAAAAGAAAAAGAAGAAGAACAAGTGGAAAAAGAAGAAAAAGAAGAAGGAGAAGAAGAAGAAGGAGAAGAAGAAGAAGAAGAAGAAGAAGCAGAAGAAGGAGAAGAAGAAGAAGGAGAAGAAGAAGAAGGAGAAGAAGAAGAAGAAGAAGAAGAAGAAAAAGAAGAAGAAGAAGAAGAAGATGAAGAAGGAGACTGCGAAGGAGAAGAAGAGGAAGATAAAGATGAATAAGATGATGAAGTAGATGTAGAGGAAGAAGAATAAGAATAAGATGTAGAAGAAGAAGAAGAATAAGATGTATAAGAAGAAGAAGAAGAAGAAGAAGAAGGAGAGGAAGAAGAAGAAGAAGAAAAGAAGAAGAAGATAAAGGAGAAGAAAAAGAAGAAGAAGAAGACGAAGAAGAAGAGGAAGAAGAAGAAGAAGAGAAGAAGAAGATAAAGGCGAAGAAGAAGAAGAAGAAGAAGAAGACGAAGGCGAAGAAGAAGAAGAAGAAGAAGAAGACGAAGTAAAATGAGAAGAAGAAGAATAAGAACTTGAAGAAGAAGAATAAAAACAGGAAGAAGAAGAAAGAAAAGAAGAAGAAGAAGAAGAAGATGAAGAAGAAGAAAAAGAAGAGGAAGAAGAAAATGAAGAAGAAGAAGAAGATGTTGATGATGATGAAGAAGATGATGAAGAAGATGATGAGGAAGATGTAGAAGTTTATGAAGAAGTAAAAGTAGAAGGAAAAGAAGAAGAAGAAGAAGAAGAAGAAAGAGAAGAAAGAGAAGAAAAGGAGAAGAAGAAGATGAAGAAGAAGAAGAACACGAAGAAGAAAATGAGGAAGAAAAAGAAGATGAATATGAAGAAGAAGAAAGAGAAGGTGTTGAAGAAGAAGAAGAAATAGAAGAAAAATAAAGCGAAGAAGAAGAAGAAGAAGAAGAACAAGATGATGATGATGAAAAAGAAGAAGTAGTAGAAGAAGAAGAAGAGGAAGAAGAAGAAGAAGAAGGAGAGGGAGAAGGAGAAGGAGTAAGTGAAGGTGAAGAAGAAGGAGTAGAAGAAGAAGCAGAAGAAGATTGAGAAGAAGAAGAAGTAGAAGAAGAAGGTGAAGAAGGAGAAGAAGCAAGAGGAGAAGAAGATGATGATGATGAAGAAAGGCAAGTAGTAGTAGAAGAAGAAGACAAAGAAGAAGTAGTAGTGGAAGAAGAAGAAGAAGAAGAAGAAGAAGGAAAAAAAGAAGAGGAGGAAGAAGAAGAAGAAGAAGCCTAAGGTGAAGAAGATGAAGAAGAAAAAAGAAGAAGAAGAAGAAGAAGCAAAAGAAGTATAAGTAAAAATAGAAGAAGAAGTAGTAAAAAGAGAAGAAGAACAAATAGAAGAAGAGGATGAAGGAGAAGAAGGAGAAGATGGGGAAGGAGAAGAAGAAGAAGAAGAAGAAGAAAAAGAAAAAGAAAAAGAAGAAGAAGATGAAAATCAAGAAGGTGAAGACGTTGAAGGAGAAAAAGAAGAAGAAGAAGTAGAAGAAGTGGAAGAGGAAGATGAAGAAGAAGAAGAAGAAGAAGGAGAAGAGGAACAAGAATATGGAGAAGAAGATGATGAGGAAGAAGGAGAAGAAGAAGAAGAAGAAGAAAAGAAGAAGAAGACAGAAGAAAAAGAAGAAGAAGACGAAGAAGAAGAAAAAGAAGGTAAAGAAGAGGAAGAAGAAGAATAAGGAGAAGGAAAAGAAAAAGAAGAAGAAGAAGAAAAAAAAGAATATGAAGAATGTCAAGCCCCCTCCTACATCAATACCATTAGATCACAAAATGAACATTAGAGTCGCGAGATACAACATCTATGTGAGGACAAATAAACAAACCCAAGGTGGGGACCCGACGGTAAGACAAACACTAACTCAAAATCAAAAGTATATATATAAAGACATGTTTTTAAACATTTAATCACACCAAAACTTTCCCTCTCACGCATCTCTTGTAAATAACTCTTCTGTAACAGCACCATTCCTATCTCTCGGTGCATTGGTTTCATGACCTGTGATGTAAGCACTAAATGATATTTTACACATCTCAGTAGATAAATCCACATAGTTAACCAAGTAAATAAAAAGGCATAACAAAATACCATAAACAATAAAGATTAATCATATGCATCAAGCTAAAACCATATCATATGTCATATATATAAGGTAATGCCAAATGAAAAACAATAAAGAAATGCCAATTCCTTATAGATGTGTTATTACTGGGCTCGATCCTTTTGAAGCATTATCCTCTGGATCCAATCATCATCATGACCTCCAGCCGGCATCCAACCAAGCACATAACACTAGGCAGATATCTTATCTGAAGATCGATACCCTGCGATCCAACACGCTGAGTCTTATGCCACCAGGCAGGCATGGTACCATACCCTGGGATCCAACACGCTGAGCCTGGTGTAAATCATCATGGAGTCATAGCACATAACACTAAGCAGATATCTGATCCGAAGATCGATACCCTACGATCCCACACGTTAAGCCTAGTGGTGAGGATAATGTTATCTGGGAATCCATTATTTTACTACCATTTCCAATCATAATTCCAAACAATTATGCCATATCAAAGACCTTTCTTTACATATTGTTTCTTTCTTTTGATTTCATTATCATACCATGTTATTTCTTCTTTTTCTAATTATCATACCAATGCATAAGTAACAACAAAAACATCATGTTTTCCTTTACCATATGCAACAATTAAAACACCATGTGATTGTAAGAAAACCATGTAAAACATACAATACTGTGCTACATCACAGGGTTAGGAAATTTATCTACTTGGATTTGCTGTACCAAATTTTCTTTCCCACTTCTAATTTGTTTTCTTGATGTCCTAAAGGCCATGGTCACAAATTAAAATATGTTCGTTAACCAAAAGTGCTTTCTAAAAAGCTTTCCTAAACAACCCCCAAAATAAATCCCAAAATCAGCTTACGCGGGCACTGGACATCGCACGCTCGGCGCGTTGGACCATGCACTCTTGGTGCGCTGGACCGTGAGCTCTCGACGATGGATCGCGCGCGCTCGGCGTTCTGGACCGCCGGCGCTCGGCAGCTCGATTAAACAGTGTAACTCGGTCGAAAGGCGTGGACTGGTTTTTTTCGATCTTTCTCTCTCTCTCTCTCTCCTATACGTCGGGCAAAGCTGAAATATTTCGCCGACGAACTCGAAATCTCTTGCGTCTCTCGCCGGCCAATTGACCCACTCACTGGAAAAACATATAAGACCCGATGACAAAGCAAAAAAAATTCACACCTTCGTCGGTTGTCGTCGTCGCGTGCCGGAAATCATAAAATTTCCTCGCCGTCGTGTTCATAGAAGTGCGTTTGAAACGCAAATGGGTCAGGTTTTATATCGCGGACGGGACCAACTTGCCATGAACTGCAGTTTTCAGAAAACCCCTTCTAAATTTGGTATTTGCAAATATATCCTTTGCCAAATCGAATTTGACGTAAGCAAACATTTAAAAATTACAAATCTATCCTCCACATTACAAATTTATCCCAAATCTTTAAAAATTCATACTTTATTCATTAGAGCTCCAAAAATTACAAATTAAACATCATTGGATTCGTCTCAAAAAGCTCTTTCTTTTAAGCAAATAAAATAAATAAAATAAAGAAAACTAAGGCTACTACAAAGAAGATGAAGATGAAGAAGAAGAAGAAGACAAAAAATTAGTAACAGAAGAAGAAGAAGGTAAAAAAGAAGAAGATGAAGATAAAGAAGTAGAAGACAAAGAAGAAGTAGAAGAAGAAGATGAAGAAGTAAAAGACAAAGAAGAAAAACAAGAACAAGATGATAAAGAAGAAGAAGAAGTAGAAAAAGAGGAAGAAGAAGAAAAAGTAGCAGTACAAGAAGAAGAAGAAGGAGAAGAAGAAGAAGTAGATACGAAAGAACAAGAACAAGGCAAAGAAGAAGAAGACAATGAATAAGAAGAAGAAGAAGAAGAAGAAGGAGAAGTAGATGAAGAAGAAGACGAAGAAGAAGAAGAAGAAGAAGAAGAAGAAGAAGAAGAAGAAGTAGAAGAAGAAGGAGAAGAAGAAGAAGAGGAAGAAGAACACGAATAATTAGAAGATAACGAGGGGGAAGAAGAACCCAATTAAAAAGAAGAAGAGGAAAAAAAGAAGAAGAAGAAAAGAAAATGAAGAAGAAAAAGTAGAAGAAGATGAAGACAAAGATGAAGTAGAAGAAGAAGAAAAAGGGGAAGAAGAAGAAGAAAAAGAAGAATAAGAAGAATAAGAAGGAAAAGAAGGAGAACTAAAAAAAGAATAAGTTTACGAAGAAGAAGATGATGATGATGAAGACGAAGAAGAAGGTGAAGAAAAAGAAGAAGAAGAAGAGGAAGAAGAAGAAGAAGAAGAGGAAGAAGTTGAAGAAGAAGAAAAACAAGAAGAAGAAGACGTCGAAGAAGAAGAAAAAAAATAGAAGAATATTTTGAAGAAGAAGAAGAAGAAGAAGAAGAGGAAGAAAAAGGAGATGAAGATGATGAAGAAGAGGCTGAAGAAGAACAAGAAGAAAAAGAAGAAGAAGAAGAAGAAGAGAAGATGATGAAGAAGAAGAAGATGGAGAAAGAGAAGGAAAAGGAGAAGAAGAAGAAGAAGAGGGAGAAAAAGAAGACGAAGAAGAAGAAGTAGAAGAAGAAGAAGAAAAAGAGGAAGAAGAAGAAGTAGGAGTAGAAGGAGTAGAAGAAGAAGAAGATGAAGAAAAAGATGAAGAAGAAGAAAAAACAAAGAAGAAGAAAAAGAAAAAGAGGAAGAAGAAGATGAAGAAATCAAAGATGAAGAAGAAGAAGAAGAAGAAGAAGAAGAAGAAGAAGAAGAAGATGGCAAGGAAGAAAAAGGAGTCTAAGAAGAAGGAGAAAAAGAAGAAGAAGAGGAAGATGAAGAAGAAGAGGACGAAGAAAAAGAGGAAGAAAAAAAACAAGTAGATGAAGAAGAAAGAGAGAAGAAGAAGAAGAAGAAGAAGAAGAAGAAAAAGAAGAAGAAGAAGAAGCAGAAGAAGAAGAAGAAGAAGAAGAAGAAGATGATGATGATGATGAAGAAGATGAGGAACATAATTAGGAAGAAGACGTACAAGTGGTATAAATTGAAGAAGAGGAAGAAGAAGAAGAAGAAGAAGAGCAAGAAGAAAAGGAAGAAGAAGAAGAAGAAGAAGAAGAGAACACGAAGAAGAAGAAGAAGAGGGGAAGGAGTAGGAGGAGAATAAGAAGAAGAAGAAGAAGAAGAAGAAAAAGAAGAAGTAGAGGAGGAAGTAGTAATAATAGAAGAAGAAGAAGAAGAAGAGCGCAAAAAGAAGAAGAAGAAGAAGAATAGGAAGAATAAGAAAAAGAAGAAGAAGAAGAAGAAGAAGAAAAAGAAGACAAAGAAGCAGGAGAAGAAAAACAATAAGAGGAAGAAAAAGAAGAAACGAAGACAAAGAAGAAGAAGAAGTAGAAGAAGAACAAGAAGAGGAAGAAGAAGAAGAAGAAGAAGAAGATGATGATGATTGTAATGATTATGAAGAAGAAGAAGAAGAAGAACAAAAAGAAGAGGGTGAAGAAGAAGAAGATGATGATTAAAAAGAAAAGACGAAGAAGAAGTAGTAGAAGAAGAGAAAGTAGAAGAAGAAGCAATAGAGGAAGAAGAAGAAATAGAAGAAGAAGAAGAAAAAGAAGAAGAAGAAGAAGAAGAAGAAGAAGAAGAAGAAGGAGAAGTAGAAGAAGAAGAAGATGAAGAAGGAGAAGAAGAAGTAATAGTAGTAGAAGAAGAAGATGATAATGATGATGAAGAAGAAGAAGAAGGCAAAGAAGAAGAAGAAGAATAAGAAGTAGAGGAAGAATAAGATAGAGAAAGATAAGTAGAGGGAGAAGAAGATGAAAAAGAAGGAGAAGAAGAAGAAGATGATGAAGATAAATGAAGGAGAAGAAGAAGAAGAAGAAGGAGAAGAGGAAGAAGATGAAGAAAAAAAGGAATAGAACAAGAAGCAAAAGAAGAAATACAAGACAAAGATGTAGAAAAAGAAGAAGTAGAAGAAGAAGAAGAAGAAGAAGGAAAAGATGAAGACAAAGAAGAAGAAGAAGAAGTAGAAGAAGAAGATGAAGAAGAAGAAACTGACAAAGTAAAAGAAAATGAAGAAGAAGATGAAGAAGTGATAGATGAAGAAGAGGAAGAAGAAGATGAAGAACAACAAGACGAAGACGAAGAAGAAGAAGGAGATGGACAAGCACAAGAAGAAGAAGAAGAAGAAGAATGCGAAGAAGAAGAAGGATAAGAAGAAGAATAAGAAGAAGAAGAAGAATAAGAAGAATAAGAATAAGAAGAAGAACAAGCCAAAGAAGAAGACGATAAGGAAGAAGTAGAAGAAGAAGAAGAAGAAGAAAAAGAAGAAGATGATGAAGAAGAAGAAGGAGAAGTTGAAAAAGAAGGAGAAGTTGAAGAAAAAGAAGTAGAAGAAGACGAAGAAAAAGAAGAAGAAGAACAAGAAGAAGTAGAAGAAGAAGAAGAAGAATGCAGAGATTTAGAAGAAGAAGAAAGAGAAAAGGATTAAGAAAAATAAGAAGAAGAAGAAGTCAAAGAAGAAGTAGAAGAAGAAGATGAACAAGAACAAGAAGAAGAAGAAGGAGAAGAAGGAGAAAAGAAGAATAAAAGAAGAAGAAGAAGAAGAAGAAGAAGAAGAAGAAAGAAGAAGAAGAAGAAAACAGTGAAGGAGAAGAAAGTGAAGTAGAAGAAGAAGAAGAAGAAGAAAGAAGAAGAGGAAGAAGAAGAAGAAGAAGAAGAAAAAGACTTAGAAGAAGAAGAAAAAGAAGAAGAAGACGATGAGGAAGAAGTGGAAGAAGATGACGAAGAAGTAAAAGAAGAATAAGAAGAAGAACAAGATGAAGAAGAAGAAGAAGAAGAAGAAGAAGAAGAAGTAGGAGAAGAAGAAGGAGAAGAAGAAGGAGAAGGGGAAGAAGAAGTAGAAGAAGAAGAGAGGAAGAAGAAGACGAAGAAGAACCAGGCGAAGAAGAAGAAGTAGAAGTAGAAGAAGAAGAAGAATAAGACATTGAGGAAGAAGAAAGAGAAGGAGAAGAAGAACAAGAAGAAGAAGAAGAAGTAGGAGAAGAAGAAGGAGGAGGAGAAGAAGAACAAGAAGAAGAAGAAGAAGTAGGAGAAGAAGGAGGAGGAGAAGAAGAAGAAGAAGAAGAAGAAGGAGACAAAGAAGAAGAAGAAGAAGAACTAGAAGAAGAAGAAGAATAAGAAGACGGAGAAGAAGTAGAAGAAGAAGAAGATGAAGAAGAAGTAGAAGAAGAAGAAGAAGAAGAAGACGACGACGACGAAGATGAAGAAGAAGTTGAATAAGAAGAAGACGACAAAGAATAATAATAATAATAATAATAAGTCGAATAAGTGGAAGATTAAGAAGAGGAGGAAGAAGACATAGAAGAAGTCAGAGACAAAGAAGAAAAAGAATATAAAGTAGTACAAGAAGAATAAGAAAAAGTAGAAGAAGAAGAAGAAGAAGGAGAAGAAGAAGAAGAAGAAGTAGATGAAGAAGATAATTAAGAAAAAGAAGACAATGAAGAAGAATTAGAAGAAGATGTAGAAGAGGAAGAAGACGAAGAAGATGAAGAAGAAGAAGCAGTAGAAAAAGAAGTAGTAGTAGTAATAGAAGAAGAAGAAGAAGAAGAAAAAGGAGAAAAAGAGGAAAGACAAGAAGATGAAGGAGAAGAAGGAGGATAAGACGATGAAGTTGAAGGAGTGCAAGAATAAGAAGAAGAAGATGAAAACAAGAATAAGAAGGAGAAGAATAAGAAGGAGAAGAAGAAGAAGAAGAAGAAGAAGAAGAACAAGACAGAGAAAAAGGAGGTGAAGAAGAAGAAGGAGAAGAAAAAGAAGAAGAAGAACACAAAGATGGGGAAGAAGAAGAAGAAGAAGAAGAAGAAGTAGTTTGAAGAAGAAGAAGAAAAAGAAGAAGATGGAGGAAGAAAGGAAAAGGAGAAGAAGAAGAAGAAGAAGAGGAAGAAGAAAAAGAAGAAGAAGAACTAAAAGAAGAAGAAGAAGAAGAAGAAGAAGAAGGAGAGGAAGAAGAACTGGAAGAAGAAGTAGAAGAAGAAGAAGAAGAAGATGAAGAAAAATGCAAAGAAGAAGAAGAAAAGGAGGACGTACAACACAAAGAAGAAGATGAAGTATAAAAAGACGAAAAAGAAGAACACGAAGAAGAAGAATAAGAAGAGAAGAAAAAAAGGAGAAGAAGAAGAAGAAGAAGGAGAAGAAGAACAAGAACATGTGGGGGAAGAAGGAGAAGAAGCAGAATAAGAAATAGATAAAGAAGAAGAAGAAGAACAAAAGAAGAAGAACAAAAGGAAGAGGGAGGAGTTGAAGAAGTAGACGAAGAAGATGAAAACGAAGAAGAGGAAGAGGAAGCAGAAGAAGAAGAAGACGAAGAAGAAGGATGAGGCGGAGATGAATGAGAAGAAGAAGAAGAAGAAGAAGAACAAGAAGAAAATGGAGATGAATAAGAAGAAGAAGATGATGAAGAAGAACAAGAAGAAGATGAAATAGAAGAAGACAAAGGCAAAGATGATGAAGAAGAAGAAGAAGAAATGGAATAAGAAGGAGGCAAAGACGAAGAAGAAGAAGAAGAAGAAGTTGATGATGAATAAGAAGAGGAAGAGGAAGAATAAGAAGAAGAAGAAGAAGATGAAGGAAAATAAGAAAAAAGAGAAGAAGAAGAAGAAGAGGGAGAAGTGGAAGAAGAAGAAGAAGATGGAGGAGGAGGAGAAGAAGAAGAAGAAGAAGAAAAAGAAGAAGAAGAAGATGAAGAAAAGAAGAAGTAGAAGAAAAAGAAGAAGAAGAGGAAGAAGAAGTAGGAGTCTAAGAAGAAGGAGAAGAAGAAGAAGAAGATGGCAAAGAAGAAAAAGGAGTCAAAGAAGAAGAAGAAAAAGCAGAAGAAGAAGACGTAGAAGATGAAGAAGAAGAAGAAGAAGAAGAAGAAGAAGAAAACAAAGAAGAAATAGATGAAGAAGAAGAAGAAGAAGAAGAAGAAGAAGAAAAGAAGAAATAGATGATGAAGAAGAACAAAAAGAATAAGAAGAAGAGGAAGAAGAAGAAGTAGAAGAAGAACAAGAAGGAGAAGAAGAAGACAAAGAAGAAGAAGAAGAAGAAGAAGAAGAAGAAGATGAAGAAGATGAAGATGAGGAACATGAATAGGAAGAAGATGAAGTGGTACAAAATAAAGAAGATGAAGAAGAGAAAGAAGAAGATACAGAAGAAGAAGAAGATGAACAAGAAGAAAAAGAAGAAGGGAGAAGAAGAAGAAGAAGAAGAGCAAATGGAGATGGAGGAGGAGAAGAAGATGAATAAGTAGGAGGAGAAGAATAAGAAGAAGATGAAGAAGAAGAAGAAGAAAAAGAAGAAGTAGAGGTGGAAGTAGTAGTAGTAGTAGAAGAAGAAGAAGAAGAAAAAGAAGAAGAAGATAGGAACAAGAAGTAGAAGAAGAAGAAGAAGAAGAAGAATAACAAGAAGAAGAAGAAGAAGTAGTAGTAGAAGAAGAAGAAGAAGACGAAGAAGAAAAAGAAGACCAAGAAGCAGGTAAAGAAAAACAACAAGAGGAAGAAGATGAAGAAGAAGAAGTCGAAGAAGAAGAAGAAGAAGAAGAAAAATAGGTAGAATAAGATGATGATGGAGAAGAAGAAGTAGAAGAAGAGGAAGAAGAAGAAGAGGAAGAAGCAGAACAAGAAGAAGAGGAAGATGATGTTTAAAATGAAAAAGACGATGAAGAAGAAGAATGCAAAGAAGAAGAAGAAGAAGAAGAGGAAGAAGAGAAGATGTAGAAGATGACGAAGAAGAAGAAGTTGAAGAAGATGAAGATGACGTAGTAAAAGAAGAAAAAGAAGAAAAAGAAGAAGAAAAAGGCGAAGAAGAAGAAGAAGAAGGAGAAGAAGAAGAAGTAGTGGTGGTAGAAGAAGAAGATGATGATGATGAAGAAGAAGAATGCAAAGAAGAAGAAGAAGAAGGAGAAGAAGTAAAGGAAGAAGATGAAAGAGAAGGAGTAGGAGTAGAAGAAGAAAAGAAGAAGAAGGAGGAGAAGAAGAAGAAGAAGAAGGATGAGTAGAAGAAAGAGAAAAAGAGGAAGAAGACAAAGAAGAAAAAGAAAAAGAAGAAGCAAAACAAGAATAAGAAGAAGAAAAAGAAAGCAAAGAAGAAGAAGAAGAAGAAGAAGAAGAATAAGATGAAGACAAAGAAGAAGAAGATGAGGAGGAAGAAGAAGAAGAAGGAGATGAAGAGATAGAAGAAGAAGATGAAGAAGAAGCTAACGAAGTTAAAGAAAAAAAAAGAAGAAGAAGACGAAGAAGTGGCTGACGAAGAAGAGGAAGAAGAAGGCAAAGAACAAAAAGGAGAAGAATAAGAAGAAGGCAAAGAAGAAGAAGAAGAATAAGGAGAATAAGAAGAAGAAAAAAAACAAGCCAAAGAAGAAGAAGGCAAAGAAGAAGTAGAAGAAAAAGAAGAAGAAAAAGAAGAAGATGATGAAGAAGAAGGTGAAATTGAAGAAGAAAGAGAAGATGAAGACGAAGAAGAAGAAAAAGAAAAGGTAGAAGAAGGAGAATAAGAAGAAGAAAAAGAAGAAGAGGAAGAGGAAGGTGAAGAGGAAGAAGAAGAAGAAGAAGAAGACGAAGAAGAAGACAAACAAGAAGAAGAAGAAGAAGAAGAAGTAGTAGTAGTTATAGTAATAGTAGAAGAAGACGAAGAAGAAGAAGAAGAATATGAATAAGGAGAAGATGACAAAGAAGAATAGGGAGAAGAAGAAGAAGAAGAAGACGAATATGAGGAAGATGAAGAAGAGGAAGAAGAAAATAAAGAAGATGAAGAAGAAGACAAAGAAAAAAAGAATATAAAGTAGAAGAAAAAGAAGAAGAAGAAGAAGAAGAAGACGAAGAAGATAAAGGATAAAAAGAAGAAGTGGAGGAAGAAGAATGCAAAGAAGATGTAGAAGGAGATGAAGAAGACGAAGAAGAAGAAGAAGAAGACGAA
This sequence comes from Vanilla planifolia, assembly GCA_023846275.1. NCBI lineage: Eukaryota > Viridiplantae > Streptophyta > Magnoliopsida > Asparagales > Orchidaceae > Vanilla > Vanilla planifolia. The sequence continues at coordinate 728,212 of JAIUJO010000099.1, forward strand.
GACGAAGAAGAAGAAGAAGAAGAAGAAGAGGAAGAAGAAAGTGAAGAAGATGTAGAAGAAGAAGAAGAAGAAAAAGAAGATGAAGAAGAAGAAGAAGAAGAAGAAGACGAAGAAGATAAAGGATAAGAAGAAGAAGAAGAACAAGAAGAAGAAAAAGATGGAGAAGTCGAAGAAGAAGTCGCCAAAGGAGAAGAAGAAGAAGAAGAAGAAGAAGAAGAAGAAGAAGAAGAAGAAGAAGAAGATGGAGAAGAAGATGGAGAAGAAGAAGAAGATGATGATGAAGAAGAACAAGAAAAAGAAGGAGAAGAAGGAGAAGAAGAAGAAGAGGAAGAAGTCATGGAAGAAGAAGAAGGTGAAGAAGAAGAAGAAGAAGAAGAAGTAGAAGAAGAAGAATAAGAATAAGAAGAAGAAGAACAAGAAGGAGACGAAGATGTACAAGAAGAAGATGTAGAAGAAGATAAGAAGAGGAAGAAGAAAAAGAAGAAGAAGAAAATGAAGAAGAAGAAGAAGGAGAACAATAAGAAGATGAAGAAGGAGAAGGAGAATGAGAAGAATAAGAAGAGGAAGCAAGAAGAAGAAGAAGATCGAGAAGAAGAATAAGGATAACAAGAAGAAGAAGAAGAAGACATTGAAGAAGAAGAAGATGAAGAACCATAAGAAGAAGAAGAAGAAGAAGAAGTTGATGAAGAAGAAGAAGTAGTAGAAGAAGAAGAAGAAGAAGAGGAAGTTGAAGAAGAAGAAGAAGACAAAGAAGAAGAAGAAGAAGAAGAAGAAGAACAAGAAGATGAAGGGAAAAAAAGGTGGAGAAGAAGAAGTAGAAGTAGATGAAGAAGGAGAGGAAGGAGAAGTAGAAGAAGAAGAAGAAGAAGAAGTAGGAGGAATAGGAGGAGAAGAATAAGAAGAAGAATTAGAAGACGAAGAAGAAGAAGAAGAGGAAGAAGAAGAATAAGATGATGAAGAAGAAGAAGAGGAAGAAGAAGAAGAAGAGAAAGAAGAAGGCTTAGAAGAAGAAGAAGAAGACGAAGACGACGAAGATGAAGAAGAAGAAGAAGAAAAGAAGAAGAAGAAGAAGAAGAAGAAGAAGAAGAAGAAGATGTAGAACAAGAAGAAGAACAAGAAAAAGAAGAAGAAGAAGGAAAAGAAGAAGAAGGAGAAGAAGAAGAAGATGATGAAGAACAAGAAGAAGAATAATAATTAGATGAACAAGAAGAAGAAGAAGGAGAAGGACACGAAGAAGAAGACGACGAAGAAGAAGAAGAAGAAGAAGAGAAGGAAGAAGAGGAAAAGAAGAGGAAGAAGAAGAAAGAGGTAGAAAAAGAAAACAAAGAAGTAGTAGTAGAATTTGAAGAAGAAGAAGAAAAAGAAGATGATGAAGACAAAGAAGAAGAAGAACTAGAACAAGAAGAAGAAGACGATGAAGAAGAAGAAGAAGAAAAAGAAAAAGAAAAAGAAGGAAAAGAAGAAGACGAAGAAGAAGGAGGAGGAGAAGAAGAAGAAGAAAAAGAAGAAGAAGAAGAAAAAGACAAAGAAGAAGATGAAGAAGAAGGCGAAGAGGAAGAAGAAAAGGAACAAGAAGAAGAGGAAGTTGAAGAAGAAGAAGTTGAAGAATAAGAAGAAGAAGAACCAGGTGAATAAGAAGGAGAAGAAGTGGAAGAAGAAAAAGAAGACAGAAGAAGAAGATGAAGAAGAAGAAGAAGTAGTCGAAGAAGAAGAAGAAGAAGAAGAAGAAGGAAAAGAAGAAAAAAAAGAAAAAGTGAATGAAGTAGAATAAGAAGAAGAAGAAGAAGAAGAAGAAGTGAAAGAAGAATAAGAATAGGAAGAAGAAGAATAAAACGAAGAGGAAGACGATGAAAAAAAACCAGAAGATGAAGAAGAAGATGAACACGAAGATGAAGAAGAAGAAGAAGTAGAATAAGAAGAAGAAGAAGAAGAAGAAGAAGAAGAAGAAGGAGAAGAAGTTGAAGAAGAAGAAGAAGAAGAAAAAGAAGAATAAGTATAATAATAAGAAGAAGAAAATGAAGAGGAAGAAGAAGAAGATGGAGAGAAGGAGGAGGAGGAGAAGGAGAAGAAGAAGGTGAGGAAAAAAATGAAGAACAAGAAGAAGAACAATGAGAAGAAGGAGGAGAAGGGGAAGAAGAAGAAGAAGAAGAAAAGAAGAAGAAGAAGAAGAAAAGAAGAAGAAGAAGAAGATGTGGAAGAAGAAGAAGTAGAAGGTGAAGAAGAAGAAGAAGAAGAAGATGATGATGATGAAAAAGAGAATGAGAAGAAGAAGGAGGACAAGATGAAGAAGAAGGAGAAGAAGATTAAGAAGAAGAAGAAGAAGAAGACAAAGTAGAAGATGAAGAAGAAGAAGAAGAAGGCGAACACAAAGAAGAACAAGAAGTAGGAGAAGAAGAAGAAGAAGAAGAGAAAGAAGACGATGAAGAAGAAGTAGAAGATGAAGAAGAAGAGGAAGAAGAAGAAGAAGTAAAATAAGAAGAAGACAAAGAAGAAGAAGAAGAAGAAGAAGAAAAAGATTAAGAATATGAAGAAGAAGAAGAACAAGAAGAAGATGGAGAGGAAGGAGATGAAGTAGAAGAGGAGGAAGAAGAACAAGAAGAAGAAGAAGATGATGAAGAAGAATAAGAAGACAAAGAAGAAGAGAAAGGAGACAAGGAATAATAAGAAGAAGAAGAAGACATAGAAGAAGAAAAAGGAGACGAGGAATAAGAAGAAGAATAGGAACAAGAAGAAGAAGAGCAGAAGAAGAAGAAGAAGAAGAAGAAGAAGAAGAAGAAGAAAAGGAAGAAGATGAAGAAGAAGAAGAAGGAGACTACGAAGGAGAAGAAGAGGAAGATCAAGAAGAATAAGATGATGAAGTAGATGAAGAAAAAGAAGAAGTGGAATAAGAAGAAGAAGAAGAAGATAGAAAAAGAAGAAGAAGAAGAAGAAGAGAAGAAGAATATAAAGGAGAAGAAGAAGAAGATGAAGAAGAAAAAGAAGAGTTGAAGTAAAAGGAGAAGAAGAAGAATAAGAACTGGAAGAAGAAGAAGAATGAGAACAGGAAGAAGAAGAAATAGAAGAAGAAGAAGAAGAAGAAGAAGATGAAGATGATTAAGAAGAAGAAAAGGGAGAGGAAGGAGAAAAAGAAGAAGAAGAAGAAGAAGATGAAGAAGATGATGAAGAAGATGTAGAAGTTTAAGAAGAAGTTGAAGAAGATGGAAAAGAAGAAGAAGAAGAAGAAGAAGAAGAAGAAGGAGAAGGAGAAGAAGAAGGAGAAGAAGATGAAGAAGGAGAAGATGAGAAAGATGAAGAAGAAGAAGATGATGATGTTGATGAAAAAGAAGAAGAAGAAGTAGAAGAAGAAGAAGAAGAGGAAGAAGAAGTAGGAGAAGGAGAAGAAAAAGGAGGAGTAGGAGAAGTGAAGAAGGAGTAGAAGAAGAAGCAGAAGATGATGGAGAAGAAGTAGAAGAAGAAGAAGAAGAAGGTGAAGAAGGAGAAGAAACAGGAGGAGGAGGAGAAGAAGAAGATGATGAAGAAAGGCAAGAAGAAGAAGAAGAAGACAAAGAAGAAGTAGTAGTAGTAGTAGTAGTAGAAGAAGAAGAAGAAGAAGAAGAAGAAGGAAAAGAAGAAGAGGAGGAAGAAGAAGAAGAAGAACACTCAGGAGAAGAAGAAAAAGTAGAAAAAGAAGAAAAAGAGGAAGAAGAAGATGAAGAAGGAAAAGAAAAAGTGGTAGATTAAGAAGGAGAAGAAGATGATGAAGAAGACAAACAAGAAGAAGAAGAAAAAGAAGAAGAAGATGAGGAAGAAGAAGAAGGAGAAGATAAAGAAGAAGAAGACGAAGAAGATGAAGAAGAAGAAGAAGAAGGAGAAGAAGAAGAAGAAGAAGAAGAAAAAGAAGAATAATAAGTAGAAAGAGAAGAAGAAGTAGAAAGAGAAAAAGGACAAGTAGAAGAAGAGGATGAAGCAGAAGAAGAAGAAGAAGAAGAAGGAGAAGAAGAAGAAGAAGAAGAAGAAGAAAAAGAAAAAGAAAAAGAAGATGAAAATCAAGAAGGTGAAGATGTAGAAGGAGAAGAAGAAGAAGAAGATGACGAAGAAGAAGAAGAAGAGGAAGATGATGAAGAAGAGGAAGAAGGAGAAGAGGAACAAGAATATGGAGAAGAAGAAGAAGATGAGGAAGAAGAGGAAGAAGATGAAGAAAAGAAGAAGAAGATGAAGAAGAAGAAGAAGAAGACGAAGAAGAAGAAAAAGAAGGTGAAGAAGAGTAAGAAGTAGAAAAAGGAGAAGGAAAAGAAGAAGAAGAAGAAGAAGAAGAATAAGATGAAAAAGAAGAAGAAGAAGAAGAAGAAGAAGAAGATGATGATGATGAAAAAGAAGACGAAGAAAAAGAAGAAGAAGACCAAGAAGTAGTAGTAGTAGAAGAAGATGAAGATGAGGAAGTAGAAGACAAAGAAGAAGAAGAAGAAGAAGAAGAATAAGATGAAAAAGAAGAAGAAGAAGAAGAAGAAGAAGATGATGATGATGAAAAAGAAGACGAAGAAAAAGAAGAAGAAGACCAAGAAGTAGTAGTAGTAGAAGAAGATGAAGATGAGGAAGTAGAAGACAAAGAAGAAGAAGAAGAAGAAGACGAAGAAGTAAAAGACGAGGAAGTAGAAGAAGAGGAAGAAGAAGGAAAAGTAGAAGAAGAAGAAGAAGAAGAAGAAGGAGAAGAAGAAGAAGATAAGGAAGAAGAAGAAGAAGAAGGAAAAGAAGAAAAAGACAAAGAATAAGAAGAAGAAGAAGAAGAAGGAGATTTAGAAGAAGAAGAAGACGAAGAAGAAAAAGAAGAAAAAGAAGAAGAAGAAGAAGAAGAAGAAGAGAAAAAGAAGAAGACGAAGAAGAAGAAGAAGAAGAAGTAGAAGAAGAAGAAGGAGAAGAGGAAGAGGAAGAAGAACAAGAATAATAAGATGGTAAAGAAGGGGAAGAAGAAGCATATTGAGAAGAAGAAGAAGAGAAAAAAGAAGAAGAAGAAGAAAACAACGAGGAGAAATTGAAGAAGAAGAAGAAGAAGGAGAAGAAGAAGAAGAAGGAGAAGAAGAAGAAGAAGGAGAAAAAGAAGAAGAAAAGAAAATGAAGAAGAAAAAGTAGAAGAAGATGAAGACGAAGAAGATGAAGTAGAAGAAGATGAAAAAGAGGAAGAAGAAGAAAAAGAAGAAGAAGAAGAATAATAAGAAGGACAAGAAGGAGAAGTAACAAAAGAACAAGAAGTTTAAGAAGAAGAAGATGATGATGATGAAGATGAAGAAGAAGGTGAAGAAAAAGAAGAAGAAGAGAAAGAAGAAGAAGAAGAAGAGGAAGAAGAAGAAGAAGGAGAAGAAGAAGAAGTAGATGAAGAAGATAATTAAGAAGAAGAAAACGTTGAAGAGAAGAAGAAGAAGAAGAGGAAGAAGACAAAGAAGAAGAAGAAGAAGAAGAAGAGGAAGAAGACAAAGAAGAAGAAGATAATGCAACAGGAGATGAAGAAGAAGTAGAAGAAGAAGAAGAAGAAGAAGAAGAAAAAGAAGGAGAAGAAGAAGGTGAAGGACAAGAAGAAGAAGGAGAAGAAGAAGAAGGAGAGGACAATGAAGAAGAAGGAGAAGAATATGGAGAAGAAGAATATGAAACAAAATAAGAAGAAGGCAAAGAATAACAAGGAGAAGAAGAAGAAGAAGAAGAAGACTGAGAAGAAGAAGGTGAAGAAGAAGAAGAAGAAGAAGACATAAAAGAAGAAGAAGAAGACATAAAAGAAGAAGAAGAAGACAAAGATGAGGAAGAAGAAGAAGACAAAGAAGAAGAAGAAGTAGAAGAAGAAGAGGAAGAAGAAGAAGAAGAAGAAGAAGAAGAAGATCAAAACGATGAAGAAGAAGAAGAAGAAGAGGAAGAAAAAGGAGAAGAAGATGATGAAGAAGAGGCTGAAGAAGAAGAAGAAGAAGAAGAAGAGGGAGAAAAATAAGACAAAAAAGAAGAAGATGAAGAAGTAGAAGTAGCTGAAGGAGTAGAAGAAGGAGAAGAAGATCAAGAAGAAGAAGATGAAGAAAAATATGAAGAAGAAGAAAAAGACAAAGAAGAAGAAGAATATAAAGACATACAAGAAAAAGAAGAAGTATAAAAAGGCAAAGAAAAACCAGACAAAAAAGAAAAAGAAGAAGATGAAGAAGAACAAGTAGAAGAAGAAGAAGAAGAAGAAGATAAAGAAGAAGAAGAAGAAGAAGAATTAGAAGAAGAGGGAGAAGAAGAAGAAGAAAAGAAGAAGAACAAGAAGAAGATGGAGTAGTTGAAGAATGACAAGAAGAAGAAGAAGAAGAAGAAGCAGAACACGAAGAAGATGAAATCGAAGAAGAGGAAGAGGAAGCAGAGGAAGAAGAAGAAGAAGATGAAGAAGAAGGAGGAGGCAGAGATGAAGGAAAAGAAGAAGGAGAGGAAAAAGAAGAAGAACAACAAGAAGAAGGTGGAGATAAATAAGACGAATAAAATGATGATGAAGAAGAAGAAGACAAAGAAGAAGTCAAAGTAAATGATGAAGAAGTAGAAGAACAAAAAGAAGAAGAAGAAGAAGTACAGGAGGAAGTGGTAGTTGTAGTTGTAGTAGTAGTAGAAGAAGAAGAAGAAGAAGATCAAGAAGAAGAAGAGAGCAAAAAGAAGAAGAAGAAGAAGAATAAGAAGAATATGAATAAGAAGAAGAAGAAGACAAAGAAGTAGGAGAAGAAAAACGATAAAAGGAAGAAGAAGAAGAAGAAGAAGAAACGAAGACAAAGAAGAAGAAGAAGAAGAAGAAGAAGAAGAAGTAGAAGAAGAAGAAGAAGAAGAGGAAGAAGAAGAAGAAGAAGAGGAAGAAGATGGTTATGAAGAAGAAGAAGAAGGAGGAGGAGGAGGAGGAGGAGAACAACTAGAAGAGGGTGAAGAAGAAGAAGAAGATGATTAAAAAGAAAAAGACGAAGAAGAAGAAGAAGAAGAAGTAGAAGAAGATAAAGTAAAAGAAGAAGCAGAAGAGGAAGAAGTAGAAGAAGAAGAAGAAGAAAAAGAAGAAAAAGAAGAAGAAGGTGAAAAAGAAGTAGAAAAAGACGAAGATGAAGAAGTAAAAGAAGTAGAGAAGAAGAAGAAGAAGAAGAAGAAGAAGAAGGAGAAAAAGGAGAAGAAGTAGAAGAAGAAGAAGAAAGAGAAGAACTAGTAGTAGTAGAAGAAGAAGAAGGTGATGATGATGAAGAAGAAGAAGAAGGCAAAGAAGAAGAAGAAGAAGAAGGAGAAGAAGAAGAAGATGAATAAGAAGTAGAGGAAGAATAAGATAAAGAAAGATAAGTAGAAGGAGAAGAAGAAGAAGGAGGAGGAGGAGAAGAAGAAGTAGAAGAAGAAGAAGAGGAAGTAGAAGAAGAAAAAGGAGAAGAAGAAGAAGAAAAAGAAGAGGAAGAAGAAAAAAAAGGAAGTTAACAAGAAGCAGAAGAAGAAAAAGAAGACAAAGAAGCAGGAGTAGAAGAAGAAGAAGAAGAAGAAGATGAAGCCGAAGAAGGAGAAGAGGAGGAAGAAGAAGAAGAAGATGAAGACGAAGAAGAAGAAGAAGAGGAAGATGAAGAAGATGAAGAAGAAGAAGGAGAGATAGTAGAAGATGATGAAGAAGAAGAAGGAGACAAAGAAACAAAAAATGAAGAAGAAGAAGAGGAAGTGTAGACTAAGAAGAGGAAGAAGAAGACGAAGAACCTCAAGATGAAGACAAAGAAGAAGAAGGAGCTTGACAAGCACAAGAAGAAGAAGAATGCAAAGAAGAAGAAGGAAAATAATAAGAATAATAAGAAGAAGAATAATAAGAAAATAAGAATAATAAGAAGAAGAAGCCAAAGAAGAAGACGACAAGGAAGAAGAAGAAGAAGAAGAAGAAGAAAAAGAAGAAGATGATGAAGAAAAAGAAGAAGAAGGAGAAGTTGAAGAAGGAGAAGATGAAGAAGAAGAAGTAGAAGAAGACGAAGAAGAACAAGAAGAAGAAGAACAAGAAGAAGTAGAAGAAGAAGATGAAGAAGACGTAGAAGAAGAAGAAGGAGAAAAAGAAGAAGATCAAGAAAAATAAGAAGAAGAAGAAGTCAAAGAAGAAGTAGGAGAAGAAGAAGAAGATAGAGAAGGAGAAAAAGGTGAAGCAGAAGAAGAAGAAGAAGAAGAAGAAGAAGAAAGAAGAAGGGAAAGAAGAAGAAGAAGAAGAAGAAGAAGACTTAAAAGAAGAAGAAAAGAAGAAAAAGAAGAAGAACACGATGAGGAAGAAGTAGAAGAAGAAAACGAAGAAGAAGTAAAAGAAGAAGAAGAAGAACAACAAGATGATGATGAAGAAGAAGAAGAGGAAGAACAAGGAGGAGGAAGGGAACAAGAAGTAGAAGAAGAAGAAGAGGAAGAAGAAGATGAAGAAGAAAGAGGCAAAGAAGAAGAAGTAGTAGAAGAAGAAGTAGAAAAATAAGATTTAGAGGAAGAAGAAAGAGAAGGAGAAGAAGAACAAGAAGAAGAAGAAGTAGGAGAAGAAGAAGAAGAAGTAGGAGAAGAAGAAGAAGAAGAAGTATAAGAAGGAGAGGAAGAAGAAGAAGAAGAAGAAGAAGAAGAATAAGAAGACGAAGAAGAAGAAGAAGAAGAAGAAGAAGAAGAAAAAGAAGAAGAATAACAAGAAGAAGAAGTAGTAGAAGAAGAAGAAGTAGAAGAAGAAGAAGACGAAGAAGAAGAAGAAGTTGAATAAGAAGAAGACGACAAAGAAGAATAATAATAATAATAAGAAGAAGACGAATATGTGGAAGATTAAGGAGAGGAGGAAGAAGACATAGAAGTAGAAGTTAGAGACAAAGAAGAAAAGGAATATAAAGAAGAAGTAGTATAAGAAGAAGAGAAAGAAGAAGAAGAAGAAGAAGCAGTATAAGAAGATGAATAAGAAGTAATAGTAGTAGTAGTAGTAGAAGAAGAAGAAGAAGACAAAGAAGAAAAAGGAGAAGGGGAAGGACAAGTAGATGAAGGAGGAGAAGAAGATGGATAGGACGATGAAGTAGAAGAAGCGCAAGACGAAGAAGAAGGAGATGAAAAAAAGGAGGAGAAGAATAAGGAGGAGGAGAAGAAGAAGAAGAAGGAGAAGAAGAAGAAAAAGAAGGCAGAGAAGAAGGAGGTGAAGAAAAAGAAGAAGACAAAGACGAGGAAGAAGAAGAAGAAGGGGAAGAAAATTAAGAAGAAGTAGAAGAAGAAGATGAAGAAGAAGAAGAAGAAGGAGAAGAAGTGGAAGAAGAAGTAGAAGAAGCAGAAGAAGAAGAAGAAGAAGATGAAGAAAAAGATTAAGAAGAAGAAAAAGACAAAGAAGAAGAAGAAGGCGACGAAGACGTACAAGACAAAGAAGAAGATTAAGTATAAAAAGTCGAAGAAGAAGAAGACGAAGAAGAAGAATAAGATGAGAAGAAAAAAAGGATAAGAAGAAGAAGAAGAAGAAATAGATAAAGATGAAGAAGAAGAAGAACAAAAGGAAGAATGAGGAGTTGAAGAAGGAGGAGAAGAAGAAGAAGGCGAAGAAGAAGAAAACAAAGAAGAGGAATGGGAAGCAAAAGAAGAAGAAGACGAAGAAGACAAAGAAGAAGGATGAGGCGAAAATGAAGGACAAGAAGGAGAAGAAGAAGAAGAATAAGAAGAAAATAGAGATGAATAAGAAGAAGTAGATGACGAAGAAGAACAAGAAGAAGGCAAAATAGAAGAAGACGAAGGCAAAGATGATGTAGAAGATGAAGAAATGGAAGAAGAAGAAGGCAAAGACGAAAAAGAAGAAGAAGGAGAAGAAGAAGAAGAAGAAGATGATGATGATGATGATGATGATGATGATGATGATGATGAATAATAAGAGAAAGAAGAAGAGGAAGAAGAAGAAGAAGGAAAAAAAGAAGAAAGAGAAGAAGAAGAAGAAGATCAATAAGAAGAAGAAGATGGAGGAGGAAAGAAGAAGAAGATGGAGGAGGAAAAGAAGAAGACGAAGAAGAAGAAGAAGAAGAAGAAGAAGAAGAAAGGAAGAAGAATAAGTAGAAGCAACAGAGGAAAAAGAGGAAGAAGAAGTAGAAGAAGTCAAAGAAGAAGAAGAAGGAGAAGAAGAAGAAGAAGACGACAAAGAAGAAAAAGGAGTCGAAGAAGAAGAAGACAAAGTAGAAGAAGAAGATGTGGAAGATGAAGAAAAAAAAGAAGAAGAAAAAAAGAGGAAATAGATGAAAAAGTAGAAGAAGAAGAAGAAGAAAAGAAATAGACGATGAAGAAGAAAAAGAAGAAGAAGAAGAAGAAGAAGAAGAAGAAGTAGAAGAAGAACAATAAGGAGAAGAAGAAGACAAAGAAGAAGAAGAAGAATAAGAAGTAGAAGAAGAACAAGAAGGAGAAGAAGAAGACAAAGAAGAAGAAGAAGAAGAAGAAGAAGATGATGATGAAGTAGATGAAGATGAGGAACATGAATAGGAAGAAGATGAAGAAGTGGAACAAAATGAAGAAGAAGAAGAAGAGGAAGAAGAAGAAATAGAAGAAGAAGAAAAAGAAGAAGAAATAGAAAAAGAAGATGTAGAAGAAGAAGAAGAAGAAGAAGAAGGAGAAGAAGAAGAGCGAAAGAGAAGGAGGAGGAGAAGAAGATGAGTAAGTAGCAGGAGAAGAATAAGAAGAAGACGATCAAGAAGAAGAAGAAGAAGAAGAAAAAGAAGTAGAGGTGGAAGTAGTAGTAGTAGTAGTAGAAGAAGTAGAAGAAGAAGAAGAAGAAGAAGTGAGGAAGAAGAAGAAGAAGAAGAATATGAAGAAGTAGAAGAATAAGAAGAAGAAGAAGCAGTCGAAGAAGATGAAGACAAAGAATACCAAGCAGCAGGTGAAGAAAAATTACACGAAGAAGAAGATTAAGAAGAAAAGTCGAAGAAGAAGAAGAAGAAGAAGAATAGGTAGAATAAGACAATGATGATGAAGAAGAATAAGAGGAAGAAGAAGAAGAAGAAGAAGAAGCAGAACAAGAAGAAGAGGGTGAAGAAGAAGATGGTGTTTAAAAAGAAAAAGACGATGAAGAACAAGAAGACGAAGAATAAGAAGAAGAAGAGGAAGAAGAGAAGAAGTAGTAGAAGAAGAAGAAGAAGAAAAAATAAGAAGATGATGAAGAAAAGAAGTAGAAGAAGATGAAGATGAAAAAGAAAAAGGAGAAGAAGAAGAAGAAGAAGAAGTAATGGTGGTAGTAGAAGAAGAAGAAGTTGATGATGAAGAAGAAGATTGCAAAGAAGAAGAAGAAGAAGAAGGAGAAGTAGTAAAGGAAGAAGAAGAAAGAGTAGTTTAAGAAGTAGAAGAAGAAAAATAAGAAGAAGGAGAAGAAGAAGAAGAAGAAGAGGAAGAAGAAGAAGGAGAAGAAGAAAGAGAAGAAGAGAAAGAAGAAGAAGAAAAAGAAGAAGAAGAAGAAAAAGAAGAAGAAGAAGCAAAACAAGAAGAAGAAGAAGAAAAGAAGACAAATAAGAAGAAGAAGAAGAAAAAGAAGAAGAATTAGACGAGAAGAAGAAGAAGAAGATGAGGAGGAGGAAGAAGAAGAAGGAGACGAAGAGGTAGAAGAAGAAGAAGAAGAAGAAGCTGACTAAGAAAAAGAAAAAGAAGAAGAAAAAGACAAAGAACAACAAGAACATGATTAAGAAGAAGAAGATGAATAAGAAGAAGAAGAAGAAAGCAAAGTGGAAGAAGGATAAGTGGAAGAAGAAGATGAAGAATAAGGAGAAGAATAAGAAGAAGAAGGAGAAGCCAAAGAAGAAGAAGGCAAAGAAGAAGTAAAAGAAAAAGAAGAAGAAAAAGAAGAAGAAAAA
>JAIUJO010000099.1:752500-757500 GCA_023846275.1 Vanilla planifolia
AGGAGAAAGAGAAGAAGAAGAAGAAAAAGGAGAAGAAGAAGATGAAGAAAATGAAGAAGAAGAAGAAGAAGAAGAAATACAAGAAGAAGAAAAAGAAAAGAAGAAAATGAAAATGAAGGAGTTGAAGAAGAAGAAGAAGAAGACGAAGAGGAAGAAGAAGAAGGAGAAGAAGAAGAAGAAGAAGAAGAACCAGAAGAAAAAGAAGAAGAATTTGAAAAAGAAGAAGAAGATGGAAAGGAAGGAGAAGTAGAAGAAGAAGAAGAAGAGAAGAAGAAGAAAAAGAGGAAAAAAAATGATAAGAAGAAGAAAAAGAAGAAGAAAATGAAGAAGAAGAAGAAGAAGACAAATAAGAAGAAGAACAAGAAGCAAAAGAAAATGAAGAAGAATACAAAGTGAAAGAAGAAAAAGTAGAAGAAGTAGATGAAGAGGAAGAAGAAGAAGAAGAAGAAGACGAAGAAGAAGAGGAAGAAGAAGAAGAATAAGAAGAAGGAGAAGAAGAAGAAGATGAAGAAGAAGTAGAAAAAGAAGATGAAGAATACAAAGATGAAGGAGAAGTACACGACGAAGAAGCAAAAGATGGAGAAAAGAAAAAGATGAAGAAGAAGAAGAAGAAGATGAAGAAGAAGAAGAAGGCGAACAAGAAGAAGAGGAAGAAGAAGAAGAAGAAGAAGAAGAAGAAGAAGAATACAAAGAAGAAAAAGATGACAAGGAAGAAGAAGATGAAGAAGAGGAAGAAGAAAAGGAAGAAGAAGAAGTAGAAGAAGAAGAAAAAGAAGGAGATGAAGGAGAAGTAGAAGAAAAAGATGAAGAAGAAGTAGAAGTAGATGAAGAAATAGACGAAGAAATAGAAGAAGAAGAAGAAAAAGAAGAAGAATAAGAGGAAGAAGAAGAAGAAGAAGAAGTAGAAGAAGAAGAAGAAAAGGAAGAAGAAGAAGGAAAAGATGGAGAAGAAGAAGGAGGTGGTGGAGGAGGTGGAGAAGAAGAAGATGAAGAAGAAGTGGAACAAGTAGAAGATGAAGAAGAATAATAAGAAGAAGAAAAAGGAAATGAAGGAGGAGAAGAAGAAGGAGAAGAACAAGTAGAAGAAGAAGGAGAAGAAGAAGAAGAAGAAGAAGAAGAAGATGAAAAACAAGAAGTAGTAGGTGGAGATGAAGAAGAAAAGGAAGAAGTTGAAGAAGAAGTAGAAGATGAAGAATGAGAAGAAGAAGAAGAAGAAGAAGAAGATGATGATGATGAAAAATAATAACAAGAAGAAGAAGACGATGTGAAAGAAGAAGAAGAAGAAGAGGAAGAAGAGGAAGAAGAAGAAGAAGAAGAAGAGGAACAGGAAGAAGGAGAAGAAGAGGAGGAAGAAGAAATAGTAGAAGAAGGAGAAGAAGAAGAAGGAGAAGAGGAGGGAAGAAGAAGAAGAAGAAGAAGAAGGAGAAGAAGTAGAAGAAGAAGATAAAGAAGAAGAAGAAGAAGAACGTGAAGGTGTAAAAGAAGGAGATAAAGAAGAAGAAGAAGAAGAAGAGAAGAAGAAAAGAGAAAAAAGAAGTAGATGAACAGGATGAAGAAGAAGAAGAAGAAAAGATGATGATGAAGAAGAAGAAGAACTAGAAGAATAAGAAGAACAAGAAGATGTAGAAGAGGAAGAAGAAGAAGATGAAGACAAAGATGTAGAAGAAGAAGAAGAAAAACAAGAAGGAGATGTTGATGATGAAGAAGAAGTAGTAGAAGTAGTAGTAGTAGAAGAAGAAGAAGAAGATGAAGGAGAAGAAAAAGGAGAAGAAGGAGAAGAAGGAGAAGAAGAAAAAGAAGAAGAAGAAAAAGAAAATGAAACAGTAGAAGAAGAAGAAGAAGGAGAAAAGAAGAAGAAGAAGATGAAGAAGTAGAATTTGAAGAACGAGAATAAAAAGAAGAAGAACATGAAGAATAAGAACAAGAAGATGAAGATGAAAAAGAAAAAGAAGATGAAGGAGAAGAAGAAGAAGGCAAAGAAGAAGAAGGAAATGAAAAAGAAGGTGGAGAAGAAGAAGAAGTAGAAGAAAAAGAAGGAGAAAAAGTAGAACGAGAAGTTGAAGAAGAATAAGGAGAAGGAGAAGAAGAAGATGAAGAAAAAGAAGATGACGAAGAAGAAGTAGAAGATGAAGAAGAAGAAGAAAAAGAGGATGATGAAGAAGAAATAGAAGAAGATGATGGTGATTAACAAGAAGAAGAAGAAGAGGAAGAAAAAGAAGAAGCAAAAGAAAAAGAAGAGGAAGAAGAAGAAATTGAATTGGAAGAAGAAGACGATCAAGAAGAAGATGAGAAAGAATTAGAATAAGATGAAGAAGCAGAAGAAGAAGAAGAATAAGATGTAGAAAAAGAAGAGGAAGTAGAATAAGAAGAAGAAGTTGAAGAATAAGAAGAACAATGAGAACGAGAATAAGGAGAAGAAGAAGAAGAAGAAGAAGAAGAAGAACAAGATGAAGAAGTCGAAGAAGAAGTAGCAGGAGGAGGAGGATAAGAAGAAGAAGAAGAAGGAGAAGAAGAAGAAGAAGAAGAAAAAGATGAAAAAGAAGAATAAGAACAAGAAAAAGAAGAAGAAGACAATGATGAAGAAGAAGTCAAAGTAGTAGAAGAAGAAGAAGAAGGAAAAGAAGAAGGACGAGACGAAGAAGGAGAAGAAGAAGTAGAAGAAGATGCAGAAGAAGAAGAAGAACAAGAAGAAGACAAAAAGCAAGAAGAAGTAATAGGTGGAGATGAAGAAGAAAAGGAAGAAGTATAAGAAGAAGTAGAAGAAGAAGAACTAGAAGAAGAAGAAGAAGAAGAAGAAGTCGAAGAAAAATAAGAACAAGAAGAAGAAAATGATGCCGAAGAAGAGGAAGGAGAAGAAGAGGCAGAAGAGGAAGAAGAAGAAGAAGAAGAAGAGGAACAAGAAGAAGAAGAAGAAGAGGATTAAGAAGAAATAGTAGAAGAAGGAGAAGAAGAAGGAGGAGGAGGAGAAGAAGAAGAAGAAGAAGAAGAAGGAGAAGAAGTAGAAGAAGGAGATAAAGAAGAAGAAGAAGAAGGTGAATGTGTAAAAGAAGGGGATAAAGAAGATGATGATGAAGAAGAAGAAGAAGAACAAGAAGAAGAAGAAGAAGAAAAGAAGAAGGAGAAAAAAAAGAAGTAGATGAAGAGGATGAAGAAGAAGAAGAAGAAAAAGAAGAAGAAGAAGAAGAAGCAGAATAATAAGAAGAATAAGAAGATGTAGAAGAGGAAGAAGAAGAAGCCGAAGACAAAGATGTAGAAGAAGAAGAAAAAGAAGAAGAAGATGTTGATGATGAAGAAGTAGAAGAAGGGGAAGAAGAAGAAGAAGAAGAAGAAGGAGAAGAAGAAGGAGAAGAAGGAGAAGAAGGAGAAGAAGAAGAAGAAGGAGAAGATGAAGAAGAAGAAGAAGAAGAAAAAGAAGAAGAAAAAGTAGAAGAAGAAGAAGAAGAAGAAGAAGGAGAGAAAGAAGAAGAAGAAGATGACGAAAAAGTAAAAGAAGAAGAACGAGAGTAAGAAAAGAAGAAGAATATGAAGAACACGAACAAGAAGATGAAGAAGAAAAAGAAAATGAAGATGAAGGAGAAGAAGAAGAAGGCAAAGAAGAAGAAGAAGAAGATGAAAATGAAGATGGAGAAGAAGAAGGAGGAGGAGAAGAAGAAGAAGAAGAAGGAGAAAAAGAAGAGGTAACAGTAGAGGAACTAGAAGCAGAAGGAGAAGAACTAGAAGGAGAAGAAGGAGAAGGAGAAGTAGAAGATGAAGTAAAAGAAGTTGTTTAGAAAAAGTAGAAGATGAAGAAGAAGAACAAGAGAATGACGAAGAAGAACAAGAAGAAGATGAGGGTGATTAAGAAGTAGAAGAAGAAGAGGAAGAAGAAGAAGATGAAGAAGAAGAAGAAAAAGAAGAGGAAGCAGAGGAAAAAGAATTGGAAGAAGAAGACGATGAAGAAGAAGAAGATGGGAAAGAATAAGAAGATGAA
The DNA here is from genome assembly GCA_023846275.1 of Vanilla planifolia. Lineage (NCBI taxonomy): Eukaryota > Viridiplantae > Streptophyta > Magnoliopsida > Asparagales > Orchidaceae > Vanilla > Vanilla planifolia. Next base: position 756,471 of record JAIUJO010000099.1, read on the forward strand.
GAAGTAGAACAAGAAGAAGAAGAATAAGAAATAGAAAAAAAAGAAGTAGAATAAGAAGAAGAAGATCAAGAATAAGGAGAACAATGAGAATGAGAAGAAGGAGAAGAAGAAGAATAAGAAGAAGAAGAAGAAGAAGGAAAAGAAGAAGAAGAAAAAGAAGAAAAAGAAGAAAAAGAAGAAAAACAAGAAGAAGAAGAAGAAGAAGAAGAGAAAGAGGTAGAAGAAGTGAAAGAAAAAGAAGAAGAAGAAGAAGAAAAAGAAGAAGAAGGAGAAGTGGAAGAATAAGATGAGGTAGTAGTAGTAGAAGAAGAAGATGAATAAAGAAGAAATTAAAAAAGTGGAAGAAGAAGATGAACAAAGGGAAGGGGAAGGAGAAGAAGACGATGTAGAAGAAGTAGAAGAAGAATAAGAAGAAGAAAAAAAAGAGGAGGAGAGGAAGAACTTGAAGAAGAAGAAGAGGAAAAAAAAGGTGAAGAACATGGAGAAGAAGAAGAAGAAGAAGGACAAGGAAAAGTAGAAGAAGAAAAAGAAGAAGGAGAAGAACAAGAAGAAGAAGAAGAAGGAAAAGAAGAAAAAGAAAAAGAAGAAGGAAAAGAGGAAGAAGAAGAAGAAGAAGAAAAAGATGAAGAAGAACAATAAGAAGAAGACAAAGAAGAAGAAGAAGAAGGAGAAGAAGAAGAAGAATAAGAAGAAAGCGAGGAAAAAGTAGACGAAGAAAAAAAAGAATAAGAAAAAGAAGAAGAAAAAGAAGAAGAAGAAGAAGAAAAAACAAAGAAGAAGAAGAATAAGAAGAAGAAGATGAAGCAGAAGAAGAAGAAGATGAAGAAGAAGAAGAAAAAAAAGATGTAGAAGAAGAAGAAAAAGAAGAAGCAGAAGACAAAAAAGAAGAAGTAAAAGTAGAAGAAGAAGAAGATGATGATGATGATGATGATCAAGAATAAGAATAAGAATGAGAAGAAGAAGTAGAACAAGTAGATGAAGAAGAAGTATATGAAGAAGAAGAAGAGAAGAAGAAGAAGAAGAAGAAGAA
>JAIUJO010000099.1:760000-762500 GCA_023846275.1 Vanilla planifolia
ACGAAGAAGAAGAAGAAGAAGAAGAAGAAGAAGAAAAAGAAGAAGAAGAAGAAGACGAAGAAGAAGAAGATGTAGGTGTAGAAGAAGGAGAAGAAGAATAAGAAAAAGAAGAAGTTGAAAAAGAAGAAGTTAAAGAAGAAGATGAAGAAGAAGAAGAGGGAGAACAAGAAGACGAAGAAGGGCAAACAGAAGAAGTTGAAGAAAAAGAAAAAGAAGATGAAAACGAAGAAGAGGACGGAGGAGAAAATGGAGAAGAAATAGAAGAAGAAGATGAAGTAGACGATGAAGAAGAAGTAGAAGAAGAAGAAGAAGAAGATGATGAAGAAGAAGAAGATGGTGATGATGAATAAGAGGAAGAAGAAAAAGTAGTAGAAGAAGAAGGTGTAAGAGGAGGAGAAGGAGAAGAAGGAGAAGAAGAGGAAGAAGTAGAAGAATAAGGAGAAGAAGCAGAAGAAGATGAAGAAGAAGACGAAAAACAAGAAGTAGTAGGGTAGAGATGAAGAAGAAAAGGAAGAAGTAGAAGACGAAAAACAAGAAGAAAAAGAAGAAGAAGACGATGAAAAATAAGAACAAGAAGAAGTAGAAGATGCGGAAGAAAAAGTAGAAGAAGAGGTAGAAGAGGAAGAAGAAGAATAAGAAGATGAAGAAGAGGAACAAGAAGAAGAAGAAAAAGAGGAGGAAGAAGAAATAGTAGAAGAAGGAGAAGAAGTAGAAGGAGGAGAAGAAGAAGAAGAAAAAGAAGAAGAAGGAGAAGAAGTAGAAGAAGGAGATAATGAAGAAGAAGAAGAAGAACATGAACGTGTCAAAGGAGATAAAGAAGAAGAAGAAGAAGAAGAAGAAGAAGAAGAAGAAGAGAAGAAGAAGGAGAAAAAAGAAGTAAATGAAGGGGAAGAAGAAGAAGAAGAAGAAGAAGTAGAAGAACAAGAAGAACAAGAAGATGTAGAATGGGAAGAAGAAGAAGACGAAGACAAAGATCTTGAAGAAGAAGTAGAAGGAAGAAGAGGAAGAGGAAGAGGAAGAAGAAGATTTAGAAAAAGAAGAAGTAGTTGAGAAAGAAGAAAGCAAAGAGAAAGAAGAAGATGATGAACAAGAAGAAGAAGACAAAGAAAAAGATGAACGAAGAAAAACTAGAAGTATAAGGGGAAGAAGAAAAGTTGATCAAAGAGGAAGAAGAAATAGAATAATAAGAAAAAGACTAATAAAAATTATAAATATTACAATAATAAAAATAATAATAAGAAAAAGACAAAGAAGAAGAAGAAGATGAAGAGGAAGAAGAAGAAGAAGAAGAAGATGATGATGATGATGAAGAAGAAGAGGAAGAAGAAGAATTAGAAGAAGAAGAAGATGATGATGACGTAGAAGAAGAAAAAGAAAGAAGAAGAAAAAAAGAAAGAAGAAAAAGAAGAACTAGAAGATGAGGATGAAGAGAATGAAGAAAGAGAAGAAGAATAAGAAGAAGAAGAAGAAGAAGAAGGAGAAGAAGATGAAAAAGAAGACAAAGTAGAAGAAGTAGAAAAAGGAAAGTTAGTAGAAGGGGAAGAAGAAGAGGAGGCAAAAGAAGAAGAAGACGAAGTAGAAGAAAGAAAAGAAGAAGATTAGGAAGAAGCCGAGGTAGAAGAAGAGAACGAAGAAGATAGAGACGAAGAAGAACCAGAAGATGAAGAAGTAGAAGAAGATGAAGAAGAAGAAGAAGAAGAAAAAAGTCATGAAGAAAAAGAAAAAGTGGAAGAGGAAGAAGAAGAAGATGACGTAGAAGAAGAAAATGAAGAAGAAAAAGATGAAAAATAAGAAAAAGTAAAAGAAGAAGAAGAAGAAGAAGAAGAAGAGAAAGAAGATGATGAAGAAGAAGACAAGGAAGAGGTAGAGGAGGAGGAAGAAGAAGAAGAAGGAGAAGAAGAGGAAGAAGAAGAAGAAGAAGAAGTTGAATAAGATGAAAAAGAAGAAGAAGAAGAAGTGGAAGAAGAAGAAGAAAAAGAAGAAGAAGAAGTAGTAGAAGATGATGATGATGATGATGAAGAAATAGAAGAAGAAGAATGAAAAGAAGAAGAAGAAGAAGAAGAAATTAAGGAAGAAGAAAAAGTAGAAAAGAAAAAGAAGAAAAATAGGAAGAAGAGAAGGTGGAGGAAGAAGAAGAAGCAGAATAAGAATAAGAAGAAGAAGAAGAAGAAGAAGAAAAAGAAGAAGAAGAAGAAGAAGAGGAAGAAGAGGAAGAAGAGGAAAAGGAAGAAGAAGAAGAAGAAGAAGAAGAAGAACAACAACAACAAGAAGAAGAAGGAAAGGAAGATGAGGAATAAGATGAACAACAAGAACAACAAGAAGAATTAGATGAAAAAGAAGAACAAGAAAAAGATGAAGAAGCAGAAATACAAGAAGAAGAAGAAGAAGAAGAAGAAGAAGAAGATGATGAAGAAGAAGAAGAAGAAGATGGGGAGGAGGAGGAGAAAGAAGAAGAAGAAGAAGAAGAAGAAGAAGAAGAAGAAAAGAAGAAGAAGAAGCA
>JAIUJO010000099.1:782500-785000 GCA_023846275.1 Vanilla planifolia
GAAGAGAAAGAAGTAGAAGAAAAAGAAGAGGATGAGGAAAAGATCAGGGAAGAAAAAGAAGAAGAGGAAGAAGAAGAAAAAAAGTAGAAGAAGAAGGAGAAGAAGAAGAAGAAGAAGAAGAAGAAGAAGAAAACAAAGTAGAAGAAGAAGAAGAAGAAGAAGAAGAAGAAGAAAAAGAAGAAGAAGAAAAAGAAATATAAGAAGAAGAAGAAGAAGAAGAAGAAGAAGAGATAGAAGAAAAAGAAGGAGAAGAAAAAATGGAAGAAGAAAATGAAGAATAAGAAAAAGAAGGAGGACAAGATGAAGAAAGAACAAGAAATAGATGAAGTAGAAAACTTAAAAGAAGAAGAAGAAGGTGATGATGAAGAAGAAGTGGAGGAAGAGGAGGAGGAGAAGGAGGAGGAGGAGGAAGAAGAAGAAGAAGAAGAAGAATAGAAAGAAGTATTAGAAGAAATAGAAGAAGAAGAAAAGGAAGAGGAAGATGAAGAAAAGAAGAAGAAGAAGAAGAAGAAGAAGAGGAAGAAGAAAAAAGAGCAGAAGAAGAAGTAGTACTAAAAGAAGAAGTAGAAGTGCAAGAAGAAGAAGAAGAAGAAGAGGAAGAAAAAGAAGAAGAAAAAAAAGATCATGATGAAGAGGAAGAGAGGAAGCAGAGGAGGAAGAAGGAGAAGAAGAAGAAGTAGAAGAAGGAGAAGAAGGAGAAGAAAATGAAGAAGGAAAAGAAGAAGAAGAAGAAGAATACGTAGAAGAAGAAGAGGACGGAGAAGAAGAAGAATAAGAAGAAAAGGAAGAAGTAAAAGAAGAAGAAGAAGTTGAAGAAGAAGAAAAAGAAGAAGTAGAAGAAGAAGATGTGAAGAAGAAGAAGAAGAAGATTAAGAAGAAGAGGAAGAAGAAGAAGAAGAAGAAGAAGAAGAAGAAGAAGAAGATGATGATGATGATGAAGAAAAAGAAGAAGTTGAAGAAGGAGAAGAAGAAGAAGATTATGATGATGATGAAGAAGAAGAAGAAGAGGAGGAGGAGGAAGAAGAAGAAGCATAAGAAGCAGAAGAAGAAGCAGAAGAAGAAGAAGAAGAAGATGGAGAAGAAGAAGAAGAAAAAGATGATGATGAAGAAGAAGAAATAGATGTTGAAGAAGAAGAAGAAGGAGAAGAAGAAGAAGAAGTGGGAGAAGAAGAAGAAGAAGAAGATAAAAGAGGAGCAGGAGGAGGGTGAGGAGGAGGAGGAGGAGGAGGAGAAGAAGACGAAGAAGAAGAAGAAGAAGATGTTAAAGAAGCAGGTGAAAGAATTTAAAAAGAAGTAAAAGAAGTAGTAGTAGTATAAAAAGAAGAAGAATAAGAAGGAGAAGAAGCAGAAGAAAAAGGAAGAAGAGAATAATAAGAAGAAAAAAGATAAGAAGAAGAAGAAGAAGAAGAAGAAAGTAAAAAGAAGAAGAAGAAGAAGAAGATGAAGAAGAAGTAAAAGAAGAAGAAGAAGAAGAAGAAGAAGAAGAAGAGGAAGAAGAAGAAGAAGAAGAAGAAGAACAAGAAGAAGATCATGAAGAAGAAGAAGGAGAAGAAGAAGAAGAAGAACATGGAGAAGAAGGAGGAGGAGGAGAAGGAGAAAGATAAGAAGAAGAAGATAATGGAGAAGATAGAGAAGAAGAAGAAGATGAAGAAGGAGTAGAAGAAGATGGAGAAAAACCAGATGGAGAAGAAGAAGAAGGAGAAGAAGGATAAGAAGAAGAACAAGAAGATGAAAAAGAAGAAAAAGAAGAAGAAAATGAAGATAAAAAAGGAGAAGAAATAGAAGGGGAAGAAGGAGTAGAACAAGAAGAAGTGGATGTAAGATGTTGAAGAAGAAGAGGAAGAAGAAGAAAAAGATGTTGATGTAGAAAATGTAGAAGAATTGGAAGAAGAATAAGAAGAAGAGCAAGAAGAAGAAGATAAAGAAGTAGAAGTAAAAGAAGTAGAAGAAGTCAAAGAAGAAGAAGAAGAAGAGGTAAGAAGAAGAGGAAGAAGAAGAGGAAGAAAAAGGAGAAGTTGATGAAGAAGAAAAGTAATGGAAGAAAAAGAAGAAGAGGAAGAAAAGGAAGGAGAAGAGGAAGAAGAAAAGGTAGAAGTAGAAGAAGTAGAAGAGGAAGAAGAAGGGGAGGAGCAGGGGGAGGACAAAGAAGAATTAGAAGAAGAAGAAGAGGAAGAAGAAGAAGAACATGTAGAAGAAGAAGAAGAAGAAGAAGGAGAAGAAAAAGAAGAGAAAGTAGAAGAGAAAGAACAAAAACAAGAAGAAGAAGATGGGGAGGACGAGCAGGAGGAGAAGGAGGAAGAAGAAGAAGAAGAAGAAGAATAACAAGAAGAAGAAGAAGAATAATAAGAAGAAGAAGAGGAAGAAGAAGAAGAAGAAGAAGAAGAAGAAGAAGAAGTAGATGAAGAACCAGAAGAGGAAGGAGAAGAGGAAGAAGAAGATGAAGAAGAAGGTGAAGATGAAGAAGACGGACAAGAAGAGGGTGTCGAAGAAGAAAATGTAG
>JAIUJO010000099.1:817500-825000 GCA_023846275.1 Vanilla planifolia
AAGTTAGTAGAAGAAGAAGAAGAAGAGAAGGGGTGGAAGTAGAAGAAGAAGAAGAAGAAAAAGAAGAAAAAGAATAAGGAAAAGAAGAAGATGTGGAAGAAGCAAAAGTAGAAGAAAAAGAAGAAGAAGTAGAAGCAGAAGAAAAAGAAGAACAAAAAGAAAGTAATGAAGAATAAGAAAAAGTGGAAGAGGTTGAAGAAGAAGATGACCAAGACAAAGGACATGAAGAACAAAAAGATGAAAAAAGTAAAGTAAAAGATGAAGATGATATAGAAAAAGAATAAGTAGAAGAAGAATAAGAAGAAGAGCAAGAAGAAGAAGAAGAAGAAGAAAAAGAAGTGGATGAAGAAGAAAAAGAAGAAGAAAAAAAAGAAGAAGTAGAAGTAGAAGAAGAAGAAGGAGAAGAAGAAGAAGAGTAAGATGAAGAAGAAAAAATTGAAGAAGACAAAAAACTAGAAAAAGAAAAAGAAGAAGATCAAGAAGAACAAAAGGTGGAGGAAGAAGAAGAAGAATAAGAAGAAGAAGAAGAAGAAGAAGAAGAAGGAGAAGAAGAGGAAAAGGAACTAGAACAAGAAGAAGAAAAAGAAGAAGAAGAAGAAGAAGAACAAGTAGAAGGAGAGGAAGTCGAGGAAGAAGAAGATGAACAACAACAACAACAAGGCGGAGAAGTTGACGAAGAAAAAAAAGAAAAAGGTGAAGAAGTAGAAATAGTAGAAGACGAAGAAGAGGAAGAAGAAGAAGAAGAAGAAGAAGAAGAAGAAGAAGAAGAAAAAGAAGAAGTAGGAGAAGGAGGAGGAGGAGGAGGAAGAGAAGAAGAAGAAGAAGAAGAAGAAGAAGAAGAAGATGAAGAGGAAGAAGAAGAGGAAGAAGAAGAAGAAGGAAAAGCAGAAGTTGAACAAGAAGAAAAAGAAGATGAAGAAGAAAAAGAAGATGAACAAGAAGAAGAACAAGAAGAAGGAGAAGAAGAAGAAGAGGAGGAGGAAGAAGTAGGAGAAGAAGAAGAAGAAGAAGAAGAACAAAAGGATAAAGTAGAAAAAAGATAAAAGAAGAAGAAGAAGAAGAAGAGGAAGAAGAAGAATTAGAAGAAGAAGAAGAAGAAGAAGAAGACAAAGAGGAAGAAGAAGAAGAAGAAGAAGAAGAAGAAAAAGAATATGAAGAAGAAGAAGAAGAAGAAGAAAAAAAGAAGAAGAAGAAATAGTGGTAGAAGAAGAAGAATAGGAAGAAGAAGAAGAGGTAGAGGGAGAAGCTGAAGGAGAAGACGAAGAAGAAGAAGAAGAAGAAGAAGAAGAAGTCAAAGAAGACCAAGAAGAAGATCAAGAATAATAAGAGAGAGAAGAAGATGTAGAAGAGGAATAAGAAGGAGGAGGAGGACGAGGAGAAGAAGAGGAAGAAGAAGAAGAACAAGAAGAAGAAGAGGAAGAAGAAGAAGAAGAAGGAGGGAAGAAGAAGCAGAATGAGAAGATAAAGATGAACAAGAAAAAATGTAAAAGAAGAAGAAGAAGAACAGAAAGAAGAACAAGAAGAAGATGAAGAAGAATTGGAAGAAGAAGAAGAAGACGAAAAAGTAGAAGAAGACAAAAAATAAGAGGATGAAGAGGTTGAAGAAGAAGAAAAAGAAGAAGAAAAAGATGAAGAAGAAGAAGGAGGAGAAGAAGAAAAAGTAGAAGAAGAAGAAGAAGAAGAAGAAGAAGATGGAGGAGGAGAAGAAGAAGACGAAGAAGAAGAAGAAGAACAAGAGCCAGAGGAGGAGAAGGAGGAAGAACAATGAGAAGAAGAAGAAGAAGAAGAATAAGAAGAAGAAGAGGAGGAGGAGGAGGAGGAAGACGAAGAAGAAGAAAAAGAACAAGAAGAAGAAGAAAAAGAAGAGGAAGAAGAAGAAGAAGAAGAAGAAGAAAAGGTGAAGAAGGAGACGAAGAAGAAGAAGAAAAAGGAGGAGGAGGAGAAGTTGAAGAAGAGGAAGAAGAAGAAGAAAATAATGAAGAAAAACTAGAAGAAGAATAAGAAGTTCAAAAAGAAGAAGTAGAGGAAGAAAAAGAAGAAGAAGAGGAACAAGGAGGAGAGGATGAAGAAGAGCAAGAAGAAGAAGAAGAAAATGAAGGACAAGAAGATGAAGAATAAGAAGCTATGGAAGAAGAACAAGAAGAAGGAGAAGAAGTGGAAGAAGAAGAAAAAGATTATGAAGAAGAACAAGAAAGAAAAGATTAAGAAACAAAACAAGAAAATGATGAAGAAGAAGAAAATCTAGTTGAAGAAGTAGAAGAAGATGAAGAAGAGGAAGAAGAGGAGGGGGAGGAAGAAGAAGGAGAATAAAATGAAGAAGAAGAAGAGAAAGAAGAAGTTGACAAAGAAGAAGAAGAAGAAGAAGAAGAAGAAGAAGATGGTGACGAAGAAAAAGTGAGGGAAGTAGAATAAGGAGAAGGAGAAGAATGAGGAGGAGAAGAAGAAGAAGAAAAAGTAGAAAAACAAAAGATGAAGAAGAATTAATAGCAAAAGAAGAAGAAGAAGGAGAAGAAGAAGAAGAAAAGAAAGAAGAGGAGGTAGAGCAAGAAGAAGAAGAAGAAGAAGAAGAAAAATGAGAAGAAAAAGAAGTAGTAGAAGAAGAAGAAGAAAATGAAGAAGAAGAAGAAGAAGACAAAGAAGAACAAGTAGTTGATGAAGGAGAAGAAGAAGAAGAAAAGGATGAAGCAGATGGGAAGAAGGTGAAGGAGAAAGAGTAGTAGTAGAAGAAGAAGAAGAAAAAGATAAAAAGAAGATAAAAAAAGGACAACAAGAAGAAGCAAAGGAAGAAAAGGAAGAGGTGGAAGAAGAAGAAGAACAAGATAAAGAAGAAGAAAACAAAGAAGAAAAAGAAGACAAAGAAGGAGAAGAATAAGAAGAGGAACAAGAAGAAAAAGTAGAAGAAGCGGAGGAGGAAGAAGAAGAAGAAGAATAAGAAGAAGAAGAAGAGGAAGGAGGAGGAGAAAAAGAAGAAGAGGAAGAGAAAGAAGAAGAGGAAGAAGAAGAAGAAGAAGAAGAAGAAGAAGCAGAAGAAGAAGAAGAGGAAGAAGAAGAAGAATAAGATGTTGATGAAAAAGAAGAAGAAGACGAAGAGAAGGAGGAGGAGGAGGAGGAGGAGGAAGAAGAAGAGGAGGAAGAGGGGAAGAAGAAAAAGTGGAGAAAGAAGAAGAAGAAGAAGGAGAAGAAGAAGAAGAAGAAGAAAAAGAAGTGGTGTAAGAAGAAGAAGAAGAAGAAGAAGAAGAAGAAAAGAGGAAGAAACAGTGGAGGAGGAAGAAAAGGAAGAAGAAGGAGGAGGAGAAGAAGAAGAAGAAAAAGATAAAGTAGGAAATGAAGAAGAAGAAGAAGAAGATGTAGAAGAAGAAGAAGAAGCAGAAGAATAGGAATGAGAAGTGGAAGAAGAAGAAGAGGAACAAGAGGAGGTGGAGGAGGAAGAAGACGAAGAAGAAGAAGAAGAGGAATAAGAAGTGGAAGAAGAAAAAGGAAAAGAAGAAGAAGGAGAAGAAGTGGAAGAAGAAGATAATGACAAAGAAGAAGAAGAAGAAGGCAAAGAAAAAGAAGAAGACAAAGAAGAAGAAGATAAAAAAGAAAAGGAGACAAGGAAGTAGAAGAAGGAGAAGAAGATGATGATGATGAGGAAGAAGAAGAAGAAAAAGATGAAGAAGTATAAATAGTAAAAGAAGTAGAAGACGATGATGAGGAAGAGAAAGAAGAAGAGGTAGAGGAAGGAAAAGGTGAAGAAGAAGAATTAGAAGAAGAAGGAGAACAAGAAGAAGTAGAAGAAGAAGAAAAAGAAGACGAAGAAGAAGAAGTAGAAGAAGAAGAAAAAGAAGACGAAGAAGAAGAATAAGAAGATGACGAAGAGAAAGAGGGAGTAGTAGAAGAAGAAGAAGGAGAAGAAGGAAGACGAGAAGATGAAGAAGAATTAAAAGATGAAGTTGAATAAATAGTAAAGGAAAAAGAAGATGAAGAAAAGGAAGAAGAAGAAGAAGAAGAGGAAGAGGAAGAAGAAGAAGAAGAAGAAGAAGAAGAAGACGAACAAGAAGAAGAAAAAAGAGAAGAAGAAGAAGAAGAAGCAGATGATGAAGTTGAAGAAGAAGGAGAAAAGGAAGAAGAAAACGAAGAAGAAGAAGAAGAAGAAGAAGAAAAACTTGAAGGAGAAGAACAAGAAGCTAAAGAAGAAGGAGAAGTAAATGAAGAAAAAGAAGAAGAAGAAAGGAAGAAGGAGATGAAGAAAGAGAAGAAGAAAAAGAAGAAGAAAAAGATGATGAAGAAGAAGAAGAAGAAAATAAAGAAAAAGTAGAAGAAAAAAAGTAGATGGAGAAGAAGAAGAAGAAGAAGAAGAAGAAGGAGAAGAAGAAGAAGAAGACGAAAAAGGTGAATAAGAAAAAAAATAAAAGAAGAGGAAGAAGAATAAGAAGAGGAAGATGAAGAAGAATAAGAAGAAGATGAAGAAGTTGAAGTTGAAGAAGGAGAAGAAGAAGAAGTAAAAGAAGAAGGAGAAGAAGAACAAGAAGTAGAAGACAAAGAAGAAGAAGAATTAGAACAAGAAGAAGAGGAAGGAAAACAAAAAAAAGAAGAAGAAGAAGAATAAGGACGAGAATAATAATAATAATAATAATAATAATAAGAAGAAGGAGAAGGAGAAGAAGAAAAATTAGAAGAAGGTGGAGGGGAAGAGAAGGAGGAGGAAAAAGAAGAGGAGGAAGAAGAAGAAGAAGAAGAAGTAGAAGAACAAGAAGAGTAGGAGGAGGAGGAAGAAGAAGGAGAACAAGAACAAAAAGAAGAGGAGGATGAGGAGGAGGAAGAAGATGAAGAAGAAGAAGAAGAAGAAGATGAATAAGAAGAAGAAGAAGAAGAAGAAGAGGAAGATGATGAAAAAGATGTAGAAGAGGACGAAGTAGAAGGGGAGGAGGAGATGAAGAAGAAGAAGAAGATGAAGGAAAAGAAGAAGAAGAAGAAATGAAGAAGAAGAAAAAGTAGAAGGAGAACAACTAGAAGAAGAGGCAGAGGAAGAAAAAGAAGATGAAAAGGATTAAGAAGAAGAAGAAGAAGAAGAAGAAGAAGAAAAAGAAAAAGAAGAAGAAGAGGGGGAAGAAGAAGAAGAAGAAGAAGAAGGAAAAGAAGTGCACGAAGAAGAGGAAGAAGAAGAAGAAGAAGATGAATTGGATGAAGAGAAAAAGAAAAAGAAGAAGAAGACGAGGATGTGGAAGAAGAAGAAGAAGAAGATGAAGAATTGGACGAAGAAGAGGAAGAAGAAAAAGAAGCAGAAGCAGAAGAAGTACAAGAAGAGGGGGAAGAAGTGGAGGAAGAATAAGAAGCAGAAGAAAGACAACTTGAACAAGAAGATTAGAAAAAATAACAAAAAATAGATGAAGAAGAAAATGTAGAAAAAGAAGAAAAAGAAAAAGTAGAAGTGGAGGAAGAAGAAGAAGTAGAAAAAGAGGAATAAGAGGAGGTGGAGGAGGAGGAAGAAGAAGGAAAAGAAGAAGAAGAAGACAAAGAAGAAGAAAAAGAGGGGGAAAGAGCAAAGAAATTGAAGAAGAAGATGTAGAAGAAGAAGAAGAAGAAGTGGAAGAAGAAATGGTAGAGGAAGAGGAAGAAGAGGAAGAAGAAGAAGAAGAAGAAGAAGAAAAAAAGAAAAAGAAGAGGAGGAAGAGGAAAAAGAAAAAGAAGAAAATGAGAAAGAAGAAGAAGAAGAAGACAAATAAGAATAAAATGAAGAAGAAGAAGAAGAAGAAGAAAAAGAAGAAGAAGAAGAAAAGGAAGAAGAAGAAGAAGAAGAAAAAGAAGAAAAACAATAAGAAAAGGAAGAAGAAGAAGAAGAAAAAGAAATAGAAGAAGAAGACGAAGATACAAGAAGAACAAGATACAAGAAAAAGAAGAAGAAGAAGAAGAAGAAAAAGAAGAAGAAGAAGAAGAAGAAAAGGAAGAAATTGTGCAGGAAGGAGATGAAAATGAAGAAGAAGAAGTGGGAGAAGAAGAAAAAGAAGAAGAAGAACAAGAAGAAGAAAAAGAAGTAGAGGGAGACGACGACGAAGACGAAGAAGATGAAGAACTAGAAGAAGAAGTAAAAGAACGAAAAGAAGTAGAAGAAGAAGAAGAAAAAGAAGAAGTACAAGAAGAAGGGGAAGAAGAGAAAGAAGAAGAAGAAGAAGAAGACAAAGAAGTGGAAGAGCATGAAGAAAAAGAAGAAGAAGATGAAGATGATGAAGAAGAAGAAGAAGAAGAAGGAGAAGAAGAAGAAGTAGAAGAAGAAGAAGAAGAAGAAGAAGAGAAACAAGAAGAAGAAGAAGAGGAAGACGAAGAAGAAGTAGAAGAAGAAGCAGAAGAAGAATAAGAAGAAGGAGAAGAAGAAGAAGAAGAAGAAGAAGAAGAAGAAGAAAGGTAGACAAAGTAGAAGAAGAAGAAGAAGAAAAGGTAGAAGTTGAACAAGAAGAAGAAGAAGAAGAAGAACAAGAAGAAGTAGAAGAAGAAGAAGAAGACGAAGTAGAAGAAGAAGAAGAGGAAGAAAAAGAAAAAGACGAGGAAGACGAAGCAGAAGTGTAAGAGGAAGAAGCAGAAAATGAAAAAGAAAAAGAAGAATAGGAGGTGCAAGAATTAGATAAAGAAGAAAAGGGAGTGGAAGAAGAAGAAGAAGAAGAAGTGGAAGAAGAAGAAAAAGAAGAAAAAGAACAAGCAAAGAAGAAGAAGAAGAAGGAGAGGAAGAAGAAGAAAAAAAAGAAGAAAATGAAGAGGAAGGGGATGAAGAAGAAGAAGAAGAAGAAGAAGGAGAAGGAGAAGAAGAAGAAGAAGAAGAAAAAGAAGAAGAAGAAGAACAAGAAGAAAAAGAAGAAGAAGAAGAAGAAAAGATGAAGATGTAGAAGAAGGAGAAGAAGAAGAAGAGGAAGAAAAAGTGGGGGAGGAAGAGGAGGATGATGACGAAGTAGAAGAAGAAGTAAAAGAGGAAGATGACGGTGAAGAAGAAGAAAAAGAAGCAGAAGGTAGCAACAAAGAAGATGATGAAGAAGAAGTAGAAGAAAAAGAAGAAGAAAAATAAGTTGAAGAAGAAGAATAATAAGAAGAAGTGGAAGAAGGAGAAGAAGAAGAAGAAGAAGAAGAAGAAGATGCTGAAGAAGTTGATGAAGAAATAGTGGAAGAAGAAGAAGAAGAAGAATATGAAGAACAAGAAGAAAAAGAAAATGAAACAGAAGTAGAAGAGGAAGAGAAAAAGAAGTAAAAAAAGCAAAACAAGAACTAGAAGGAGAAGAAGAAGAAGAGAAGTAGATGAATAAGAAGAAGAAAAAGATGAGGAAGAAGAAAACATAGAAGAAGATGAAGAAGAAAAATAAGAGGAAGAGGAACAGAAGTGGTAGAAAGAGGAAGAAGAAGAAGACGAAGAAGAAGAAAAAGAAGAACAAGACAAAATAGAAAAAGAAGACGAAGAGGAAGAAGAAGAAAAAGAAGAAGATGAAGATGAAGCAAAAGAAGGAGAAGGAGAAGTGGAAGAAGAAGAAGAAGAAGAGG
>JAIUJO010000099.1:837500-840000 GCA_023846275.1 Vanilla planifolia
GAGGAGGAGGATATGGTGGAAGAAGAACTAAAGAAGAAGAAGAAGAAGAAGAGGACGCAGAGAAAGGAGGAGGAGAAGAAGAAGAAGAAGAAGAAGAAAAAGATGAAGAAGAAGAAGAAGAGGAAGGAGAAGAAGAGGAATAATAATAAGAAGAAGTAGGAGAAGAAGAAAAAGAACAAGAAAAAGAAGAAGATGAGGAAGAAGAAGAAGCAGAAGAAGAATAAGGAGAAGGAGGAGAAGAAAAGGAAGAAGAAGAAGAAGAAGAAGAAGAAGAAGAAGAGCTAGATTGAGAAAATGAAGAAGAAGAAGAATAAGAAAAAGATGAAGAAGCTGAAATAATAGAAAAAGAAGAAGAAGTATAAGAAGAGGAACAAGAGGAAGAATATAAGGAAGTAAAGGAAGAAGAAAAAGAACATGAAGAAGAAGAAGAGGAAGAAGAGGATGAAGAAGAAGAATAAAAAAAGAAGAAGATGTTGAAGAAGTAGAAGAAGAAGAAGAGAAAGAAGAAGAAGAAGTAGAAGAAGATGATGATGATAATGATTATAAAGATGATGATGAAGAAGTGGAACAAGTAGAAATAGAAGAAGAAAATGAAGAAGAAGAAGAAGAAGAAGAAGAAGAAGAAGAAAAGAGTTAAGAAGAAGAAAAGGAAGAATAAGAACAACATGAAGAAGAGGAAGAAGAAGTGGTTGCGGAAGAAGAAGAAGAAAAGGAAGAAGACGAAGAAGAAGAAGAAGAAGAGGTAGAAGAAGAAGAGGAAGAACATGAGGAAGAAGAAGAGGAAGCAGAAGAAGAAGAAGAAGTAGTTACTAAAAGAAAAACAGGAGGAAGAAGAAAATGAAGAAGAAGAAGAGAACAAGGATAGAAAGATAGAGTAGAAGAAGAGGAAGAGGAAGAAGAAGAAGAAGAAGAAGAACCAAAAGGAGAAATTGAAGAAGATGGACAAGAAAAAGAGGAAGAGGAAGAAAACATAGAAGAAGAAGAAGAAGAAAAGAGGTAGAAGATGAAGAGGAGGAGGAAGAAGAAGAACAAATAGAAGAACAGGAAAAAAAAGACGAAGAATAAGTGTTAGAAGAAGAAGAAAATGAATTAGAAGTGAAGTAAAAGAAGGAGAAGGTGAAGAAGAAGAAGAAGAACAACAACAACAAGAAGAAAAAGAAGAAGAACAAGAAGAAGAAGATGGAGAAGAAGAAGAAGAAGATGATGAAAAAAGATGATGATGAAGAAGAAAAAGAAGAAGAAGGACAAAGAGAGAAGGAGGAGAAGAAGAAGATGATGATGAAGAAGAAAAAGGAGAAGAAAAGGTGGAAGAAGAAGAGGAGAAAGAGAAGAAGAAGAAGAAGAAGAAGAAGGAGGAGGAAGAAGAAGAAGAAGAATAAGAAGAAGAAGAAGAAGGTGAAGTAGAAGAACAATAGAAGAACAAGCAAAGAGGAAGAAGAATAAGAAGAGAAAAAGAAGATGAAGATAAAGAGGAAGGAAAAGAAGAAGAAGTAGTACAAAAGGAAGAAGAAGAGGAAGAAGAAGAAGAAGATTATGATGAAGAAGAAGGGGAAGAAAAAGAAGAAAAAGAAGATAATGAAGAATAAGAAGAAGAAGAGGAAGAATAAGAGGAAGAAGAAGAAGAAGAGGAAGAAGAAGAAGAAGAAAAAAAGTAGTAGTAGAAGAAGAAGAAGAAGAGGAAGAAGAAGAAGAAGAAGAAAATGAACAAAAAGAATAAGAATGAGAAGAGAAGGGCAAGAAGAGGAAGAAGAAGAAGAAGATCAAGAAGAAGAAGATGAGAAGAAGAACAATAAAAAGATGATGAAGAAGAAGTAAATGAAGAAGAAGAGCAAGAATAGCAAGAAGACGAAGAGTTGGAGGAAGAAGAAGAACAAATAGAAGAAGGAGAAGAAGAGAAATTTAAAAATAAGAGGTAGAAGAGGAAGAAGAAAAAGAAGAGAAAGATGAAGCTAAAGAAGAAAAAGTAGAAGAAGCGAAGAAGGTGAAGAAAAAGTGGAAGAAGAAGGAAAAGAAGAAAAAGAAGAAGAACCGAAGAAGTTGAAGCAGAAGAGAAAGAAGAAGAAGAAGAAAATACGAAGAAGTTGAAGCAGAAGAGAAGAAGAAGAAGAAGAAGAAAATAAAGAAGAAGAAGAAGAACAAGAAAAAGCAGAAGAAGAATAAGGAGAAGAAGAAGAAAAAGATGATGATAAAAAGAAGAAGAAAAAGGAGAAAAAGAAGGAGGAGAAGAAGAAGATGATGATGAAGAGGAAGAAGCAGAAGAAAAATAAGAGGTGGAAGAGGTAGAAGAAGAAGAAGAAGAAGTAAAAGAAGAAGAAGAAGATGATGATGATAAAGAAGATGAAGGTGAATAAGAAGGAGAGGATTAAGATGAAGGACGAGAAAACAAGAAGAAGGAGAAGAAGAAGTAGAAGTGAAAGAAGAAGCAGAAGAAGAAGAGGAAGAAGAAGGAGAAGAAGAAGAAGAAGAAGAATAATAATAATAAGAAGAACAAAAAGGAGAA
>JAIUJO010000099.1:847500-850000 GCA_023846275.1 Vanilla planifolia
AAAAGGAAGAAGGAGAAGAAAAAGGAGAGGAAGAATAAGAATTCAAAGGAGAAGAAGAAAAAGAAGAGGCTGAAGAAGAAGAAGAAGAAGAAGAAGGAGAAGGAGAAGAAGAAGAAGAAGAAGAAGAAAAAGAAAGAAAAGAAGAAGATAACTAAGAAGAAGAAGAAGAGGAAGAGGAAGAAGATGACAAAGAAAAAGAAGAAGTAGAAGAAGAAGAAAAAGAAGATGAAGTGGAAGAAGAAGAAGAAAAATATCATTAAGAAGAAGAAGGAGAAGGAGAAGATGAATAAAGAGAAGAAGAAAAAGAAGCAGAAGAAGATGAAGAAGAAGAAAAACATGATGAAGCTGAAGATGAAGGGGAAGAGCAAGAAGAAGAGGAAAAGGAGTATAAAGAAAAAGAAGGATGAAACTAGAAGAAGAAGAAGAAGAAGAAGAAATAGAAGAAAAAGAAGAAGAAGAAGAAGTAGTGGAAGAAGTAGAAGAAGAAGAAATAGAACATGAAGAAGAAGAAGAAAAATAATAAGAAGAAGAAGAAGAGGAACAGAAAGAAGAAGAAGAAGAAGAAGAAGAAGAAGAAAAATATAGAAGAAGAAGAAAAAGATGACGAAGAATAAATAGAAGAAGATGAAGAAGAAGAGGAAGAAGAAGAGGAAATGAAGAAGGAGAAGGAGAAGAAGAAGAACGAGAAGAAGAAGAAGATGATGAAAAAGAAGGAGAACGAGAAGGAAACGAAGGTGAAGGAGAAGGAGAACGAGAAGAAGGAGAAGGAGAAGAACAGGAAGGAGAAGAAGAAGGAGAAGAAGGAGAAGAAGAAGGAGAAGAAGGAGAAGGAGAAGGTGGAAGAGAAGAAGAAGAAGAAGAAGATGAAAAAGAAGAAGATGATGACAAAGTAGAAGATGTAGAAAAGGAAGAAGAAGAAGAAGACAAAGAAGAAGAAGAATACGAAGAATAAGACAAAGAAGACAAAGAAGTAGAAGAAGAAGAAGAAGAGGAAGACCAAGAAGACATAGAGGAAGAACAAGAGAAAGAAGAGGAAGAAGAAGACGAAGAAGTAGAAGAAGAAGAAGAAGAAGAAATAAAGGAAGAAGAAGAAGAAGAAGAAGAAGATGAAGAAGAAGAAGAAGAAGAAGAAGAAGAAGAGGAAGAATATGATGAAGAAGAAGAAGTGGAAGAAAAAGAAGAAGAAGAAGAAGAAGAAAAAGAGTAAGAAGAAGAAGAAGAAGAAGAAGAAGAAGAGGAAAAGGAAAAAGAAGAAGAAGAAGAAGAAGAAGAGGAAGATGAAGAGGAAGAAGAAGAAAAAGATGATGAAGAAGAAGAAGAAGAAGGAGAAGAAGAAGAGGAGGAAGAAGAAGAAGAAGATGATGAGGAAGAAGAATAAGAAGATGAAGAAGAAGAACAAGAAGTAGAGGAGGAAGAAGAAGAAGAAGAAGAAGAAGAAGAAAAAGAAGAAGAGGAAGAAGTAGAAGAGGAAGAAGAGGAAGAAGAAGAGGAAGAAGAAGAAGAAAAAGGAGAAGAAGGAGAAGAAGAAGAAGAAAGTAGAAGAAGAAGTAGGAGAAGAAGAAGATGAAGAAGAAGAAGAAGAAGAAGAAGTTGTTGTAGTAGTAGTAGCAAAAGCAGAAGAAGAAGAAAAAGATGTTGAAGATGAAGATGAAGACGTAGTAGTAGCAAAAGAAGAAGAAGAAGAAGAAGTGCGAGAAGAAGAAAAAGAAGAAGAGGAAAGAAAAAGAAGAAGAAGAAGAAGAAGTGGTAGAAGAAGAAGAGAAAAAAGAAGATGAGGAGAAAGAAGAAGAAGAAGAAGAAGAAGAAAGAGAAGTAGAAGAAGAAGAAGGAGAAGAAGTAGACAAAGAAGAAGAAGAAAAAGAGGAGGAAGAATAATAATACAAAGAAGAAGAACAAAAAAAAGAACGGGAAGAAGAAGAAGAAGAAGAAAAGGAAGAAGAAGAAGAAGATGATGATGAAGAGCAAGAAGAAGAAGAAGAAGAGCAGGAAGAAGAAGAGGAAGAAGGAGGAGGAGAAGAAGAAGAAGAAGAAAAAGAAGAAGAAGAAGTAGTAGTAAAGAAGAAGAAGAAGAAGAAGGAGAAGGTGAAGAAGAAGAAGAAGAAGGAGAAGAACAAGATGACGAAGAAGAAGAAGATGTAGTAGTAGTATCGAAAAAGAAGATGAAGAAGAAGAGGAATAAGAAAAAGAACAAGAAGAAGAAAGAAGAAGAAGAGGAAAGAAAAAATAAGAAGAAGAGCTAGAAGAAGAAGAGAAAGAAGAAGATGAGGAAAAAGAAGAAGAAGAAGAAGAAGATGGAGAAGAAGATGAAGTAGAAGTAGAAGATGGAGAAGTAGAAGAAGAAGAAGAAGAAGAAGAAGAAGAAGAAGTGGATGAAGAAGAATAAAAAGAAGAGGAAGAATAAGAATACGAAGAAGAAGAAGAAGAAAAAGAAGAGGTAGAAGAAGAAGAAGAAGAATAAGAATAAGAATAAGAAGAAGAAGAAGGAGATGGGAGAAGGAGA
>JAIUJO010000099.1:860000-862500 GCA_023846275.1 Vanilla planifolia
AAAGAAATAGAAGATGAGGAAGAAGAAGAAGAAGAACATGAAGACGAAGGTGAAGAAGAAGTGCAAGAAGAAGAATAAGAAAATGATGAAGGAGAAGGAGAAGAAGAAGGAGAAGAAGAAGAAGAAAAAGAAAAAGAAGAAGGGGAAGAGGAAGAAGAAGAAGAAGAGGAAGAAGAAGAAGTAGAAGAAAAAGAATAATAACAACAACGACAACAATAACAATAATAATAATAATAATAATAATAATAATAATAATAATAATAATTATAATAATAATTAGAGGAAGAAGTAGAGTTTGAAGAAGATGAAGAGTAAGAAGTATAACAAAGAGATGGAGAAGGACTCGAAGAAGAAAAGAAGAGAAAGAATAGAAGAAGAGAAAGAAGAAGAAGAAGAAGAATAAGAAGATGAACACGAACAAGCATTAGAAGCAGACGAAGTAGAAGTAGGAGAAGAAGAAGGAGAAGAAGAAGGAGAAGAAGAAGAAGAACAAGAACAAGAAGAAGAAGAGGAAGAAAAGTTGACGAAGAAGAAAAATAAGAAAAAGAAGGAGAGAAAGAAGAAGAAAAGGGAGAGGTAGAAGAAGAAGAAGAAAAATTAGAAGAAGAAGAAGAAGAAGAAGAAGTTATAGTAGATGAAGAAGAAAAAGAAGAGAACGAAGAAGAAGACAAATAAGACAAAGAAGAAGAAGAAGAAGAACTAGAAGAGGAACAAGAAGTAGTTTTAGACGAAAAATAAGAAAAGAAGAAGAAGAAGAATAAGGAGGAGGAGGAGGAGGAGGAGGAGAAGAAGAAGAAGAAGAAGAAGAAGAAGAAGGAGAAGTAGAAGTAGAAGAATAAGAAGAAGGACGAGAAGAAAAAGGTGAAGAATAAGAAGCAGAAGAAAGGGACGAAGGAGTAGGAGGAGAAGAAGGAGAGAAAGAAGAAGAAGAAGAAGAAGAAGAAGAAGGGGAAGAAGAAGAAGAAAGAGAAGAAGAACAAGAAGAAGAAGAAGCGGGAGGAGGAGGAGAAGAAGAAGAAGCAGAAGTAAAATATGAAGATAAAGAAGAAGAAGAAGAAGGAGAAGGAGAAGGAGAAGAAGAAGAATAAGAAGATGAAGAAGAACAGGAAGAAGAAGCAGAAGAAGAAGAAAAGGTAGAAGAAGAACAAGAACAAGAACAAGAAGACGAAGAAGTAGCCGAAGAAGAAGAAATAAAAGCGGAGGAAGATGAAGAAGAAGAAGAACAAGAAAGGAAGGAGAAGAAGAAGATGAAGAAGAAGAAGAACAAGAAGGAGAAGAAGAAGAAGAAGAAGAAGGAAAAGGAAGAAGTGGAGAGTAAGAAGAGGAGGAAGAAGAAGTAGGAGAAGAAGAAGAAAAAGAAAACAAAGAAGAAGAAGAAGAAGAAGAAGAAGAAGAAGAAAAGAAGAAGAAGAAGAAGAAGAATAGCTGGAAGGAGGAAGGCGAAGAAGAAGAAGAAGAAGAAGAAGAAGAAGAAGAAGAGGAAGAAGAAAAAAAGAAGAGAAAGAAGAAGAAGAAGAAAAAGAAAAAGATGAAGAAGAAGGACAAGAAGAAGAAGAAGAAGATGATGATGAAGAAGAACAAGAGAAGAAGAAGAGGAAGAAAAAGAAGAACAAGAAGAGGAAGAAGATGAAGAAGGAGAATAATAATAATAATAATAATAATAATAATGACAATGATAATAAAAAGTTGAAGAAGATGATGAAGAAATAGAATAAGCAAAAATTTAAGAAGGAGAAGAAGAAGGAGAAGGAGAAGAAGAAGAAGAAGAAGAAGAAGGAGAAGGAGAAGAAAAAGAAAAAGGAAAAGAAGAAAAAGAAGAAGACGAAGAAGAAGAAAAAGGAGAAGAAGAAGAAGAACAACAAGAAGAAGAAGGAGAAGAAGAAGGAGAAGAAGAAGAAGAGGAAGAGGAAGAAGACGAAGACGAAGATGAAGAAGAAGAAATAAAAGGAGAGTAAGATGAAGAAGAAGAAGAGCAAGAAAAGGAGGAGGAGAAGAAGAAGAAGAAGAAGGAGAAGAAGAAGAAGAAGAAGAAGAAGAAAAAGAAGAAGAAAAAGAAGAAGAAAAAGGAGGAAGTGCAGAGGAAGAAGAGGAGGAGGAAGAAAAAGAAGAAGAAGAAGAAGAAAAAGAAAACAAAGAAGAAGAATAAGAAGAAGAAGAAGAAGAAGTAGAATAGGAAGAAGAAGAAGAAGAAGAAGAAGAAGAAGAAGAAGGAGAAGAAGAAGAAGGAGAAGAGGAAGAAGAAGAAGAGGAAGAAGACAAAAAGAGGAAGAGGAAGAAGAAGAAGAAGAAGAAGAAAAAGAAGAAGAAGAAGGACAAGAAGAAGAAGAAGAAGAAGAAGAAGGAGAAGAAGGAGAAGAAGAAGAAAAGAAGAAGAGGATGAAGAAGAAGAAGAAGAGGAAGAAGAAGAAGAAGAGGAAGAGGAAGAGGAACAAGAAGAGAAAGAAGATGAAGAAGAAGGAGAATAAGAAGAAGAAGAAGAAGAATAAAAATAATAATAATA
>JAIUJO010000099.1:867500-870000 GCA_023846275.1 Vanilla planifolia
GAAGAAGAAGAAGAACTAGAACCACAAGAACAAGAAAAAGAAAAAGTAGAAGAAGAAGAATTAGAAGAAGAGGAAGAAGAAGAAGAAGAAGAAGTAGAAGAAGAAAAAGATGAATAAAAAGAAGGTGAAGAAGAAGATGAAGAAGAAGAAGAAGAAAGAGAGGAGGAGGAAGAAGAAGAAGAAGAAGAAGAAGAAGAGGAAGAAGTACAAGAAGTAGAAAAAGATGTAGAAGATGAAGAGGAAGATATAGAAGATGGAGAAAAGAAGTATTAGAACAAGTACAGGAAGTAATTGAAGAAGAAGAAGAAGAAGAAGAAGAAGAGGAAGAAGAAAAGAGGAAGAAGAAGAAGAAAATGAAGAAGTTTGTGAAGAAGCAGAAGAGGAAGCAGAAGAAGTAGTAGTAGAAGAGGAAAAAGAAGAAGCTGAAGTAGAAGAACAAGGAGAACAAGAACAGCAACAAGAGGAAGAAGTCGAAGAGGAGGACGAAGGAGAAGAAAAAATGGAAAGAAGAAGTGAAATTGGAAGAATGAGAAAAACAAGAAGAAGAAGAAGAATTTGAAGAAATAATAGTAGTAGTAGAAGCAGAAGTAGAAGAAGAAGAAAGGAAAGAAGAAAAAGAAGAAGAAGAGGGAAAACGAAAAGAAGAATAAGAAGAAGATGGAGAAGAAGAAGAAGAAGAAAAAGAAGAAGAAGAAGAAGAATAAGAAAAAGAAAAAGAAGAAGAAGGAAGAAGAAGAAGGAGAAGAAGAAGTAAAAGAAGAAGAAGAAGAAGAAGAAAATAAAGATGAAGAAGAAGAAGGGAAGAAGATGAATTAGTGAATGAAGAGAAAGTAGAAGAAGACAAGGAAGAAGCAGAGGAGGAAGAAGAAGAAAAAGAAGAAGAAGAAGAATTAGAAGAAATAGAAGAAGAAGAAGTAGTAGAAGAAGAAGAAAAGGTAGGGGAAGAAGAAGAAGAAGAAGAAGAAATAGAAGAAGAAGAAGAAGATGAAGAAGCAGAAGAGGAAGAAAAAGATGAAGAAGTAGAAAAATTTGAAGAAGAAGAAGAGAAGGAGGAAGAGGAGTAAGAGGAGGAGGAGGAGAAGAAGAAAAAGAAGAAGAAGAAGAAGGAGAAATAGAAGGAGAAGAAGAAAAAGATAAAAATAATAATGAGAAGAAGAAGACAAGGAAGAAGAGGAGGGAGAAGAAGATGATGATGATGAAGAAGAAGAATTAGAAGAAGTAGAAGAAGAAGAAAAAGAAGAAGAAGAAGAAGAAGAAGAAATAGATGAAGAAGAAGAAGAAAAAGAAGAAGAAGAAGGAGAAGAAGAAGTGAAAGGAAGAAGAGGAAGAAGAAGTGAAAGAAGAAGAACAGAAGGAGGAGGAGGAGGTGAAGGAAAAGAAGTAGAAGAAGAAGAAGAAGAAGAAGAAGAGGAGGAAAAAGATGTGGATGTAGTAGTAGAAGAAGAAGAAGAATAGTTAGATTAAGAAGAGGAAGAAGAAGAAGAAGTGGAAGTGAGAGGAAGAATAAGAAGAAGTGAAAGAAGAAGAAAAAGTTGAAGAAGAAAAACGTAGAAGAAAATGAAGAAGAAGAAGAAAAATAGGTGGAGGAGGAGGAGGAAAAGAAGAAGTACAAGAAAAAGAAGTAGAGGAAGAATAAGTGGAAGAAGAAAAGTAGAAGTAGAAGAAGAAGAAGAGAACGAGGAGAATGAGAAGAAGAGGATGAAGAAGAATTAGAAGAAGAAGAAGAAGTGGTAGAGGAAGAAGAAAAAGAAGCAAAAGAGGAAGAAGTAGAAGAAGATAAAGAAGAAAAAGAAAAAGTAGAAGAAAATGAAGAAAAAAGAAGAAGAAGAAGAAGATGAAGTAGAATAAAACGAAAAGAAGAAGAAGAAGAAAAAGAAGAAGGTGAAGAAGGAGAAGAAGACGAAGATGAAGATGAAGAAGAAGAAGAAGATGAAGAAGAAGGAGAAGAAGAAAAAGAAGAAAAAGTATAAGAGAAGGAAAGAAGAAGTGGAAGAAGAAGAAGACGAAGAAGAAGTGGTGTAAGAGGAAGAAGAAGTAGAAGAAGAACATGAAGAAGAAGTAGAGGAAGAAGAAGAAGAAGAAGAAGAAGGAGTAAAAGAAGAAGAAGAAGAAGAAGAAGTAGAAGATAGATAAGAAGATAAAGAAAAAGATGAATATGAAGAAGAAGAAGAAGAAGAAGAACTAGAAGAAGTGAGAGAAGAAGATGAAGAAGAAGGGGTAGAAGAATAAGAAGAAGAAGAAGAAGAAGTAGATGAGAAAGAAGAAGAGGGGGACGATGTAGAAGAGGAGGAAGAAGAAGAACTAGAAGTAGTAGCAGTAGTAATAGTAGTAGAAGTGGAAGAAGAGGAAGAAGAAAAAGAAGAAGATGAAAAAGAAGTGGAAAGAGAAAAAGAAAATGAAGATGAAATAGAAGAAGTAGAAGTAAAAGAATAAGATGAAGAAGAAAAAGAAGAAGAAGAGCAAGAAGAAGAAGTAGAAGAAGAAGAAGAGGAGGAAAAAG
>JAIUJO010000099.1:905000-907500 GCA_023846275.1 Vanilla planifolia
AGAAGAAGAAGAATAAGAACAAGAAGAAGAAGAAAAAGAAGAATAAGAAGAAGAAGAAGAATAAGGAGGAGGAGGAGAAGAAGAAGAAGAAGAAGAAGAAGAAGAAGATGGAGAAGAAGAAGGAGGGGGAGAGGAAGAAGAAGAAGGAGAAGAGGAAGAAGAAGAAGAAGAAGAAGAAAAAGAAGGAAAAGAAAAAGAAGAAGAAGAAGAAGTAGAAGAAGAATAAAAAGAAGGAGAAATAGAAAAAGAAGGAGAAGAAGAAGGAGAAGAAGAAGAGGAAGAAGAAGTAAAAGAAGAACAAGAAGAAGAAAAAGAAGAACAAGAAGAAGAAGAAGAAGAAGAGCAAGAAGAAGATTAATAAGAAGAATTACAAGAAAAAGAAGAAGAAGAAAAACCAAAAGAAGAAGAAGAAGAAGAATAAGGAGAGGAGGAGGAAGAAGAAGAAGAAGAAGAGGAAGAAGATGAAGAAGATGTTGAAAAAGTAGAAGAAGTAGAAGAAGAAGAAGAAGAAGAAGAAGAAGAAGGAGAAGAAGTAGAGGATGTAGAAGAAGAAGAAGAAAAGAAGGAGAAGAAGAAGATAGAAAAGAAGAAGATAGAAAAGAAGATGAAGAGGAAGAAGAACAACAAGAACAAGAAAAGGAACAAGAGGAAGAAGAAAGAGAAGAAGAAGAAGAAGAAGAAGAAAAAGAAGAAGAAGAAGAAGAGGAAGTAGAATAAGAAGAAGAACAAGAAGAAGTAGTAGCAGTAGTGGAAGAAGAAGAAGAAGAAGGAGAAAAAGAGGAAAAAGAAGATGAAGGAGAAGAAGAAGAAGAAGAAGAAGAAGAGGAAGCAGAAGAAGAAAAAGAAGAAGGAGAAGAAGAAGAAGAAGTAGTAGAAGAAGTAGAAGAATAAAAAGAAGAAAAAATAAGAAGAAGAAGAAGAAGAAGAAGAGGAAGACGAATAAGAAGAAGAAGAAGAAGAAGAAGAAGAATAAGAAGAAGAAGAAGAAGAAGAAGAAGAAGAAGATGAAGATGAAGATGATAAAGAAGAAGAAGAAGAAGAAGGGGAAGGAGAAGAAGAAAAACTAAGAGAAGAAGAAGAAACAGAATAAGAAAACTAAGAAGAAGAATAAGAAGCTGAAGAAGAAGAAGAAGAAGAAGAAGACGAAGAAGAAAAAGAAGAAAAAGAGAAAGAAGAAGACAAAAAAAAAAGAAAAAGAAGAAGAAGACAACAAAGAAGAAGACAAAGAAGAAGAAAAATAAGAAGAAGAAGAAGGGACAGAAGAAAAGAAGAAGTAGAAGTAGAAGTAAAAGAAGAGGAAGAAAAAGGAGAAGGAGAAGAAGAAGAAGGGGAAGAAGAAGAAAAAGAAGAAGATAGAGAAGAAGAGGAAGAAGAAGAAGAAGACGAAGAAGAAGAAGAAAAAGAAGAAGAAGAAGAAGAAAATGAATAAGAAGAAGAAGATGATGATGATGACGATGATGATGATGATGAAGAAGAAGTAGAAGAAGATTAAGAAGAAGAAGATGATGATGATGAAGATGAAGATAAACAAGAAGTACAACAAGAAGTAGTAGTAGTTATAGAAGATGATGAAAAAGAAGAAGAAGAAGAGGAAGACAAAGAAAAAGTGGAACATGAATAAGATGAAGAAGAAGAAGAAGAAAATGAATATGAAGAAGAAGAAGAAGTACAAGAAGAAGAAGAAGAAGAAGCAGAAGAAAACAAAGAAGAAACAATTGAAGAAAATGAAGAACGAGAATGAGAAGAAGAAGAAGGAGGTGAGGAAGAAGTAGAAGAAGAAGAGCCAGAAGAAGAAGGAGAAGGTGAACAAGGAGAAGAAGTAGAAGAAGAAGAAGAAGAAGAAGAAGAAGAATGAGAAGAAGAAGATGGAGAAGAAGAAGAAGATGAAGAAGTAGTAGTAGTAGTAGAAGAAGAAGAAGAAGAACAAGAAGAAAAAGATGAAGAAGAAGCAGAAGATGACAAAGAAGAATAAGAAGAAGAACAACAACAACAACAAGAAGGTTAAGAAGAAGAAGAAGAAGAAGAATTAAAAGAAGAACAGGAGGAAGACGAAGAAGAAGGCGATGAAAAAGAAATTGAAGGCGAAGAAGAAGAAGACGAAGAAGAAGAAGAAGTTGAAGATGTAGAAGAAGAAGAAGATGATGAAGAAGAAGAAGAAGAAGAAAATGAAGAAGAAGAAGAAGTAAAAGTAAAAGAAGAAGAAGATGATGTTGAAGAAGAAGAAGGAAAGAAGAAGAAGAAGGAGAAGAAGAAGAAGATGAAGAAGAAGAGGAAGAAGAAGAAGAAGAAGAAGAAGAAGAAGGAGAAGAAGTAGAAGAAGAAGAAGAATATTAATCAGAAGTTGTAGAAAACAAAGTAGAAGTAGAAGAAGAAGAAGAAAAAGAAGGAGAGGAAGTCACGAAAGAAGAAGAGGAAGAAGAAGAAGAAGAAGAAGAAGAAGAAGAAGAAGAAAAAGAAGAAGAAGAAGTTGAAGAAGAAGAAGAGGAAGAAGATGGAGAAG
>JAIUJO010000099.1:912500-915000 GCA_023846275.1 Vanilla planifolia
GAAAAAAAAGAAGATGACAAAGAGGAAGTAGAAGAAGAAGAAGAAGAAGAAGAAGGCTAACATGAGGAAGAAAAAGAAGAAGAAGAAGATGGAGGAGAAGTAGGAGAAGGCACATAAGAAGAAGCAGAAAAAAGGAGGAGGAGAAGAAGAAGTAGAAGAAGAAGAACAAGAAGAAGAAGACAAAGAAGAAGAAGAAGAAGAAGAAGAACTGGAATAAGAAGAAGAAGTGGAAGAATAAGAAGAAGAAGAAGAAGAAATAAAAGAAGAAGAACTCGAAGAAGAGGAAGAAGAAGAACTCAAAGAAGAGGAAGAAGAAGAAGAAGAAGAAGAAGAAGAAGAAGAAGAAGAAGAAGAAGAAGAAAAGGGAGAAGGAGAAGTACGAGGAGGAGGTGAAGAAGAAGAAGAAGAACAAGAAGGAGAAGAAGAAGAAGTCAAAGAAGAAGATGAAGAAGATGAAGATAAAGAAGAAGAAGAATAAGAAGAAGAACTGGAATATGAAAATGAAGAAGAAGAAGAGTAAGAAGAAGAAGAAGAAGAAGAAGAAGAAGAAGTAGAAGTAGAAGAAGAAGAAGAAGAAGTCGAAGAAGAGGAAGAAGAAGAAGAAGAAGATGAAGAAGAAGAAGAAGAAAAAGAAGAAGAAGAAGAAGATGATGATGATGAATAAAAGGAAGAAGTAGG
This sequence comes from Vanilla planifolia, assembly GCA_023846275.1. NCBI lineage: Eukaryota > Viridiplantae > Streptophyta > Magnoliopsida > Asparagales > Orchidaceae > Vanilla > Vanilla planifolia. Next base: position 913,179 of record JAIUJO010000099.1, read on the forward strand.
ACAAGAAGGAGAAGTAGAAGAAGAAGGTGATGAGGAAGGAGAAGAGGAGGAGGAAGAAGAAGAAGAAGAAGAAGAAGAAGAAGAAAAAGAAGCAGAAGAAAATGTTGATGATGAAGGTGAAGAAGATAAAGAAGAAAAAGAAGAAGAAAGAAATTAAGAAGACGAAGAAGAAGGGAAAGAAGAAGAAGAAGAAGATGTTGAAGAAGAAGCAGAAGAAGACAACGAAGATGTAGAAGAAGAAGAGGAAGAAGAGGAAGAAGACGAAGAAGAAGAAGATGAAGAAGAAGAAGAAGAAAAAGAAGAAGAAGCGGATGAAAAATAAGAAGAAAAAGAAGAAGTTGGAGAAGAGGAAGAAAAAGAAGAAGAAGAAGATGAAGAAGAAGAAGTAGAAGAAAAAGAAGAACAACAATAAGTAGATGAAGAAGAAGGAAAAGAAGAAGAAGAAGAAGAAGAAGAAGAAGAAGAAGTAGAAGAAGAAGAAGATGATGAAGAAAAAGAAGAAGAAGAATGAGAAGAGGAAAGAGAAGAAGGGGAAGGAGAAGGAGAAGAAGAAGAAGAAGAAGAAAAGAAGCAAAATAATAATAATAATAATAAGAAATAAAAGATGAAGGTAGTAGTAGGAGTAGAAGAAGAACAAGAACATGAACAACAAGACAAAGAAGAAGAAGAAGAAGAAAAAGATGAAGAAGATGACAAAGAAATAGAACACAGGGAAAAAGAGGACGAAGAATAAGGGGAAGAAGAAGAAGATGGAGAAGGAGAAGGAGAAGGAGAAGAAAAATATAATGATGAAGATGTAGAAAAAGAAGAAGAAAATGAAGATCATGATGATAATGAAGAAGACGAAGAAAAAGAAGAAAATAGGACCAACAAAAAGACAAAGCAGAGGAAGACAAAGAAGAGGAAGAAAAAGAATAGGAAGAAGAAGAAAATGAAGTAGGAGAAGAAGAATAAGGAGGCAAAGAAGAAGAAGAAGGAGAAGAAGAAGAAGTTTAAGAAGATGAAGATGAAGATGTAGAGTAAGACAAAGAAGAAGAAGAAGAAGAAGAAGAGAAAGAAGAAGAAGAAGAAGGAGAAGAAAGTGAAGAAGAAGGAGAAGAAGAAGAGAAGGAAGAAGAATAAAAAGAAGAAGAGGAAGAAGGAGAAGAAGATGAAGAAGAAGAAGAAGAAAAGAAGAAGAAGAGGAAGAGGAGGAGGAAGAAGAAGAAGAAGAAGAAGACGAAGCAGAAGAAGAGGATTAAGAAGAAGAAGAAGAAGACGAAGAAGATGATGAAAAAGAAGAAGGAGAAGAAGAAGAAGAAGAAGAATAAGAAGAATAAGAAGAAGAAGAAGAAGAAGAAAAAGAAGAAGAAGAAGAAGAAGAAGAAGAAGTAGAAGTAGAACAAGAAGAAATAGAAGATTTCAAAAAAGAAGAAAAAGAAGAACAGGATGAAGAAGAAGTAGAAGAAGAAGAAGAGGATGATGAAAATGACAAAGAAGTGGAAGAAGAAGAAGAAGAAGAAGAAGGAGAAGAAGATGAATAAGTAGAAGAAGAAGAAGACAAAGAAGAAGAAGAAGAAGAAGAAGAAGAAGAAAAAGAAGAGGAAGAAGAAGAAGAAGAAGAAGGTGAAGAAGAAGTAGAAGAAGAAGAAAAAAAAGTCAAACAAGAAGAAGAAGAAGAAGAAGTCAAAAAAGGCAAAGAAGAGGAAGTTGACGAAGAAGAGGAAAAAAATGACAAAGCAGAAGAAGAAGAAGAAGAAGAAAAACAAGAAGAAGAAGATGAAGAAGAAGTTCAAGAAGAAGAAGAAGAAGAAGTAGAAGAAGAAGAAGTAAAAGAAGGCAA
>JAIUJO010000099.1:925000-927500 GCA_023846275.1 Vanilla planifolia
AAGAAGATGACGAAGAAGATGAAGAAGAGAAGAAGATGAAGAAGAAGAAGAAGAAGAAGAAGAAGTAGATGAAGAAGAAGAATTAGAAGGAGAAGGAGAAGAAGAAGGAGAAGGAGATGGAAAAGAAGTAGAAGTAGAAGAAGAAGAAGAAGTAGAAGAGGAAGAAGACGACGATGATGATGAAGAAGAAGAAGTAGAAGAGACAAACAAAAAGAAGAAGAAGAAGAAACTGAAGAAGACCACTAAGAAGAGCAAGATGAAGAAGATGAAGAAAAAGAAGGAGAAGAAGAAGAAGAAGAAGAAGAAGATGAAGAAGACGAAGTAGAAGAAGAAGATGAAGAAGAAAAAGAAGAAGAACTAAAAGAAGATGATGAAGAAGAAGAAGAAGCTGAAGAAGTGGAAAAACCAGAAGAAGAAGAAGATGATGATGAAGAAGAAGAAGAAGAACAAATTGAAGGAGAAGAAGTAGAAGAAGAAGAAGAAGAAGAAGGCAAAGAAGAAGAAGAAGAAGAAGAAGAAGAAGAAGATTAAGAAGACAAAGGACAAGAATAATAAGAATAATAAGAAGAAGAAAATGAAGAAGAAGAAGAAGAAGACGAAGCACAAGAAGAATAAGAATATTAAGAAGAAGAAAATTTAGAAGAAGAAGAAGAAGAAGAAGAAAGAGAAGAAGAAGAAGCAGAAGAAAAAGAAGGAGAAGAAGAAGATTAAGGAGAAGGTGAGGATGAAGAAGAAGAAGAAGACGATGACGACGAAGAAGAAGAAGAAGAAGAAAAAACAAACAGGACAGGGTCGAAGAGGAGAAGAAGAAGAAGAAGAAGAAGAAGAAGAAAAAGATGACAAAGAAGAAGAAGAAGAAGAACAAGAAGGAGAAGAAGAAGAAGAAGGAGAAGAAGAAGAAGAAGGAGGAGGAGAAGAAGAAGAAGAAGAAAGAGAAGAAGAAAGAGAAGAAGAAGAAGAAGAAGAAGAAGATGAAGAAGAAGAAGACAAAGAAGAAAAAGACGACTAAGAGGAAGAAGAAGATGAACCGGAAAAAGAAGAAGATAAAGAAGAAGAAGAGGAAGAAGAAAGAGAAGAAGAAGAAGAAGAAGAAGAAGAAGAATAAGAAGATGAGGAAAAGGAAGAAGATGAAGAAGATGAATATGAAAAAGATGATAATGATGAAGAAGACGAAAAAGAAGAAGTTTAAGAAGAAGAAGAAGAAGAAGAGTAAGAAGAAGAAGAAGAAGAAGAAAAAGAATGTTAAGATAATGGAGAAGAAGTAGAAGAAGAAGAAGAGAAGAAGAAGAAGAATTAGAAGGTGAAGAAGAAGAAGAAGAAGATGAAGAAGATGAAGTGGAAGAAGAGGAAGAAGAAGAAGAAGATGATGAAGAAGAAGAAGAAGAAGTTTATGATGATGATGATGAAGAAGATGAAGAAAAAGAACGAAAGATGAAGAAGAAGAAGTAGAAGAAGAAGTCGAAGGAGAAGAAGACCAAGAAGAAAACAAGAAGAAGAAGAAGAAGAGGAAGAAAACGAAGAAGAAAAACACGAAAAAGAAGGAAAAGAAGAAGAAGAAGGGAAAGACAACGAAGAAGAAGAAGATAAAAAATAAGAGAAGAAGAAGAAGAAGAAGAAGAAGAAAAAGAAGATGAAGTAGTAGTAGAAGTAGATCAAGAAGAAGAAGAAGAAGAAGAAGAGGGAGGTAAGAATAAGCAAACAAAGGAGAAGAGGGCGAAGTATAAGAGGGAAGAAGAAGAAGAAGAAGAAGGAGAAGGAGAAGAAGAAGAAGATGAAGGAGGAGAAGAAGATAAAAGAGGAGAAGAATATCAAGAAGAGGAAGGAGAACATGACGAAGAAAAAGAAGAATAATAAGAAGAAGTAGAAAAAGAACAAGATGATGATGATGATGATGATGATGATGATGAAGAGGATGATGATGAAGAAGAAGACAAAGAAGAAGAAGAAAATGTGGAACATAAAGATGAAGAAGAGGAAGATGAAGAAGAGTAAGAAAAAGAAGAAGAAGAAGAAAAAGAAGAAGAAGGAGAAGAAGAATAAGAAGACAAAGAAGTAGAAGAATCACAAGAAGAAAAAGAAGAAGAACAGGAAGATGAAGAAGAAAAAGAAGAACAAAAAGAAGTAGAAGTAGAAGAAGAAGAAGAAGAATTCAAAGAAGAAGAAAAAGAGAAGAAGAAGAAGAATAATAATAAGACGAAGAAGTAGGAGAAGATGAAGAAGAAGACGAATAAGAGGTAGAAGAAGATGAAAAAGAAGAAGAACAACAAGACGAAGAAGAAAATGAAGAGGATGAAGAAGAAGAATATGAAGAAGAAGAAGGAGAAGAAGAAGAAAAGAAAGAAAATGAAGAAGAGAAAGCCAAAGAAGAAGAAGAAGAAGGTGAGGAAGAAGAACAAGAAGGAGATGAAGATGAAGAAAATGAAGGAGAAGTAGAAGAAGGTGACGAAGAAGAAGAAGAAGAAGAAAAAGAAGAAGAAGAAATAAAAAGAAGAAGAAGAAG
>JAIUJO010000099.1:935000-937500 GCA_023846275.1 Vanilla planifolia
AAGAAAAAAACGAAGAAGTCAAAGAAGAAGAATTAGAAGTAGAAGAAGAAGGAGAAGTAGAAGAAAAGGATGATAAAGAAGAAGAAGAAGAAGAAGAAAGTGAGGAAAGGGAAGATAAAGAAGAAGAAGAAAAAGAAAAAGTTGTAGTAGAAGAAGAAGATGAAGAAGAAGAACAAGAACAAGAACAAGAAGAAGAAGAAAAAGAAGATGACAAGGAAGAAGGGATGAAGTGGAAGAAGAAAATGAAGCAAAAGAAGAAGAAGAAGAGGAAGAAGAAGAAAATGAAGAAGAAGAAGAGGAGAAAGATAAAGAAGAAGAAGAAGAAGACGAAGAAGAAGAAGAAGAAGAAGAAGAAGACAAAGATGATGAAGAAGAAGAAAAAAAAGATGAAGAAGAGGAACAAGGAGTAAAAGAAGAAGAAGAAGAAGTAAAAGAAGAAGAAGTAGAAGAAGATGTAGTTGAAGAAGAAGAAAAAGAAGTAAAAGAGGAAAAATAACATAAAGAAGAAGAAGAAGAAGAAGAAGAAAAAGAGGAAGAAGAAGAAGAAGAAGAAGAAGAAAAGAAGAAGAAGAAGAACAAGAAGAGTATGAAAAATTATAATAACAAGAAAAAGATAAAAGAGGTGGAGGAGGAGGAGGAGAAGAAGAAGAAGAAGAAGAAGGAGGAGGAGGACGATGAGAAGAAGAAGAATAAAAGAAAAACGAAGAAAAAGACGACAAGGAAGAAGAAGAAGAAGGACACAACGCAGAAGAAAAAGAAGATTAGGAAGAAGAAAAAGAAGCCGAAGAAAAAGTAGAAGAAGAACAACAACAATAAGAAGAAGAAAAAGAAGATGACGAAGAAGAAGAAGTAGAAGATGAAGAAGAAGAAAACGAAGAAAAAGATGAAGAAGACTAAGATGAAGTTGAAGAAGAAGAAGAGGAAGAAGAAGAAAAAGAAGTAGAACTAGAAGTAGAAGAAGGAGTAGAAGAAGAAGAAGAAAAGCGGATGAGACCAAGAAGTAGAAGATAACAAAGAGGAAGAAGAAGAAAATTAAGATGGAGAAGAAGAAGATGATGATGATGATGATGAAGAAGAGGAAAAAGAACATGAAGAAGTAGATCACGACGAAGAAGAAGTAGTAGAAGAAGAAGAGGAAAAAGAAGTTGAAGATGAAGAAGATGAAGAAGATGAAAAGAAAGATGAAGAAGAAGAAGAAGAAAAGATCAACAAGGAGAAGTAGAAGAACGAGAAAGAGGGGAAGAAGAAGAAGAAGAAGAAAAAGAAGAAAAAGAAGAAGAAGAAGACAAAGAAGAAGTAGTAGAAGAAGAAGAAGAAGAAGAAGAAGAAAAAGAAGAATAGACGAAGAAGAAGAAGATGAAGAAGTGGAAGAAGAAGATGAGGAAGGAGAAAAGAAGAAGAAGAAGAAGAAGAAGAAGAAAAAGGAGAAGAAGAAGACAATGAAGAAGAAGTAGAAGAAGAAGAAGAAGAAGAAGAAGAATAAGTAGAAGAAGAATACGAAGACAAAGAAGAAAAAGAAGAAGAAGAAGAAGAAGTAGAAGAAGAATAGGAAGACAAAGATGAAGAAGAAGAAGAAGTAGAAGAAGAAGAAGAAGAAGAAGAAGAAGAGTAAGACGAAGAAGACGAATAACAAAAAATTGGCGAAGAAAAAGAAGAAGAAGAAGTAATGGAAGAAGAAGAGGATGAAGAAGAAATAGGGAAAGAAGAAGAAGAAGAAGAAGAAGAAGAAGAAGAAGATGAAGAAGAAGAAGACAAAGAAGTAAAAGAAGAAGTGGAAGAAGAAGATGAAGATGAAGAAAAAGAGGAAAACAAAGAAGAAGAAGAAGAAGAAGAAGACGGGGAATAGGAAGAAGTAAAAGAGTAGGAAGATGAAAAGGAGGAAGAGGAAGAAGAAGATGAAGAAGAAGAAGAAGAAGAAGAAGAAGAAGAATATGACGAAGAAGAGGAAGAAGAAGATGAAAAAAGAAGAAGAAGAAGAAGAAGTAGACAAAGAAGAAGCAGAGAAACAACAATAAGAAGAAGAAGAATGTGAGCAAGAAGAAGTAGAAGAAGAAGATAAAGAAGAAAAAAAGAAGAAAAAGAAGAAGAAGAAGATGAAGAAGAAGAAGAGGAAGAAGTAGAGCAAGAGGAAATAGAAGAAGAAGAAGAAGAAGTACAAGAAGAAGAAGAAGAAGTGAAAGAAGAAGAAGAAGAAGAAGAAGAAGAAGAGGAAGGAGAAGAAGAAGAAGAAGAACAAGAAGAGGAAAAAGAAGGTGAAGAGGAAAAATAAGAAGATGATGAAGTTGAAGACGAAGAAGAAGAAGATGATGATGATAATGAAGAAGAGTTAGAAGAACTAGAAGAAGAGGAAGAAGAAGAAGAAGAAGAAGAAGGTGAAGAAGTCAAACAAGTAAAAGACGACGATAAAGAAGGAGAAGATGAAGAAGAGCAAGAAGAAATATGGAAGAGCCAGAAGAAGAAGATGAAGGCGATGATGAAGAAGAAGAACATGAAAAAGAAG
>JAIUJO010000099.1:942500-950000 GCA_023846275.1 Vanilla planifolia
GAATAAGAAAAATAAGAAGATAATGAGGAAGATGAAGATGAAGAAGAAGAAGATGTAAAAGAAGTAGAAGGAGAAGAAGAAGAAGAAGAAGAAGAGGAGGAGAAGAAGAAGTAGAACAAGAAGACGAAAAAGGTGGAGAAGAAGGAGACATAGAATAAGAAGTTTAAGAAGAGGAATAAGAAGAAGAAGAAGAAGAAGAAGAAGATGGTGAAGAAGTGGAAGGGGAAGATGAGGTAGCAAAAGAAGAAGAAGAAAAAAATAAAGAGGGGAAGACAATGAAAAAGAAGTAGAAGACGAACAAGAAAAGAAAAAGACGAAGAAGAAGAACAAGAAGACGAAGAAGAAGAACAAGAAGACGAAGAAGAAGAGGAGGAAGAAGAAGAAGAAGAAGAAGAAGAAGAAGAAGGAGACGAAGAAGTATAACTCAAAGAAGAAGTAGAAGAAGAAGAAGGAGAACATAAAGAACAAGTACAAGTAGACGAATAAGTTGAAAGCGAAGTAAAAGAATAAGAAGAAGAAGGAGATAAGAAGAAGAAGACGAAGATGAGGTAGAAGAAGAAAAAGAAGAAGAAGAAGAAGTAGAAGAATAAGAAGAAGAAGAAGAAGAAGACGAAGAAGTAGAAACGAAGAAGAAGATGACGAAGAGGGAGAAGAAGAAGGAGATGATGATGAAGACAAAGTAGAAGAAGAAGGAGAAGAAGAAGAAAAAGAAGATGAAGAAGAACAAAAGAAGAAGAAAATGACGAAGATGAAGAAGAAGAAGGAAAAGAAGAGGATGACGAACAAGATGATGAAGTAGAAGTAAAAGAAGGAGAAGTAGAAGTAGCAGAAGAAGAAAAAAGAAAAAGAAGAAAAAGAAGAAGGAGGAGAAGGAGAAGGAGAAGAAGGAGAAGAAGATTAAGAAGAGGAAGAAGAAGAAGAAAAAGAAGAAGATGATGAAGAAGAAGAATAAGAAGCTGAAAAAGGAGAAGAAGACAATGAAAAACAACAAAAAGACGAAGGGGAAGAAGAAGAAGTCGAGGAAGAAGAAGAAGAGGAAGAAGAAGAAGAAGAAGTAGTAGAAGATGATGAATATGAAGAAGAAGAAGTAGAAGAAGAAGAAGATGAGGAAGAAGAAGAAGAAGAAAAAGAAGAAGAAGAAAAAGTAAAGGAAGAGAAGAAGAAGAAGAAGAAGAAGAAGAAGAAGAAGAAAAAGGTGGAGAAGAAGAAGACAAAGAAAAAGAAGTTTAAGAAGAGGAATAAGAGGAACATGAAGAAGAAGAAGAAATAGAAGAAGAAGATCATGAAGAAAAGGAAGAGGAAGATGAGGAAGCAGAAGAAGAGGAAGGAAAATAAGGAGAGGAAGATGAAGTGAAGAAGAAGAAGATGAACAAGAAAAGAAAAAGACGAAGAAGTAGAAGAAGCCGAAGAAGAAGAAGAAGAAGAAGAAGAAGAAGTAGGAGAAGAAGAAGAGGGAGAAGAAGAACTAGAAGTTGAAGAAGAAGAAGAAAAGAAGAAGAAGACGATGACGAGGAAGACGAAGTAAAAGACGAAGAAGAGGAAAAAGAATAATAATAATAATAATAATAATAATAATAATAATAATAATAATAATAAGACAAAGAAGTGGAAACGAAGAAAGAGAAGACGACGAAGAGGGAGAAGAAGTAGAGGAAGAAGCAGAAGAAGAAGATAAAGACGAAGAAGATGAAGAAGAAGGAGAAGAAGAAGAAGAAAACGAAGAAGAAGAAGAAGATAAAGTAGATAATGAAGAAGAAGAAGAAGAAAAAGATGAAGATGTAGAAGAAGAAAATGAAAAAGTCGATGAAGAAGATGATGAAGAAGAAGAAAAAAAGGAGAAGTAGAAGAAAAAGAAGTGGAAGAAAAAAATAAAAAGAAGAAAAAGAAGAAGAAAAAAGGGAAGGAGAAGGAGATGAAGGAGAAGAAGATGAAGAAGAGGAAGATGAAGAAGGAGAAGGAGAAGAAGATGATGAAGAAGAAGAATAAGAAGCTAAAGAAGGAGAAGAAGACAATGAAAAAGAACAAGAAGAGGAAGAGGAAGAAGAAGAAGAAGAAGAAGAAGGAGAAGGAGAGAAAGAAAATAGAAGAAGAAGATGAAGAAGTAGAAGTAGAAGATGATGATTATGAAGAAAAAGAAGAAGAAGAAGAAGAAGAAGTAGAAGGGGAAGAAGTAGCAGATAAGTAGAAGAAGATGATGATGATGATGATGAAGAATGGAAAGAAGAAAAAGACAAGGAAGATGTAAAAGAATAAGTATAAGAAGTGGAAGAGGAAGAAGTAGAAGAAAAAAGGAGGAGAAAGAGAAGAAGAAGAAGAAGATGATGATGAAGATTATGAAGAAGAAGAAGAAGAAGAAGAAGAAGTAGAAGAAGAAGAAGAAGGAGAAGAAGAAGAAGAGGAAGGAGAAGAAGAAGAAGAGGAAGAAGAGTAGAAGATGATGAAGAAGAAGAGGAAGAAGATGATGTGGAAGAAGAATAAGACTAAGAAGGAAAAGAAGGACATGAATAAGAAGAAGAAGAAGAGGAAGATGAAGAAAAAGAAGAAGAAGAAGGAGAAGAAGAAGAAGAAGAAGAAGAAGAATAAGAAGATGAAGAAGGAGAAGAAGACTAAGACGTAGAAGAAAAGGAAGACGAACAAGTAAAGAAGAAGAAGAAGAAGAAGAAGACAAAGAAGAAGAAGAACAAAACAAAGAAGAAGAAGAAGAAGGCAAAGAAGAAGAAGAAGAAGAAGAAGAAGAAGAGAAGAAGCTGGAGATGAAGAGGGAGAAGAAGGAGAAGATGAAGAAGACGAAGAAGAAAAAGAATAAGAAGATGATGATGATGATGATGATGATGATGATGATGAAGAAGATGCTGATAAAGAAGAAAAGAAGAAGAAGAAGAAGAAGAGGAAGAAGGATGAGAACAAGATGAAGAAGAAGAAGTAGAAGGCAAAGAAAACAAAGAAGTAGACGAAGAAGACGAGGATGAAGAAGAAGATGAAGAGGAAGCAGATGTAGAAAAAGAAGAAGGCAAAAACAAAGAAGAAGAAGAAGAAGAAGAAGAAGAATTAAGAAGAAGAAAAAGATGGTGATGATGATGATGATAAGGAAGAGTAAGAAGAAGAAAAACAAGAAGTAGTAGTAGAAGAAGTAGAAGAAGTAGAAGAAGAAGAAGAAGAAGAAGAAGAAGAAGTAGAAGAAGAGGAAGATGAAGAAGAAAATGAAGAAGAAGAAGAATAAGATGAAGAAGAAGCAGAAATAGAAGAAGAAGAAGAAGGAGAAGAAGAAGAAGAAGAAGAAGAAGAAGAAGAAGATGAAGAAGAGAAGAAGAAGAAGAAGAAGAAGAAGAAGAAGAAGAAGACATAGATGAAGAAGTGGAAGAAGAAGAAGAAGAACCAGAACAACGGGAAGAAGAACAAGGGGAAGAAGAAGGAGAAGGAGATTGGAAGAAGAGATAAAAACGAAGAAGCAGAAGGCGAAAAAGATGGGGAAGAAGAAGAAGAAGAGGAGGAAGAAGGAGAAGATGAAGACGAAGAAGAAGAAGAAAGAGAAGAAGAATAAGAAGAAGAAGAAGACGAAGAAGAAGAAGGAGAAGAAGAAGAAGATAGAAGAAGAAGAAGAAGAATCCTAAAAAGAAGAAGACGAAGAAGAAAAAGAAGAAGAGAATGAAAAGAAAGAAGAAGAAGAAGAAGAAGAAGAAGAAGAAGAAGAAGAAGAAGAAGAAGAAAAAGAAGTATAATAGAGCGAATGAGTAGAAGAAGAAGAAAAGAAGAAGATGATGAACAAGAAGAACAAGGCGAAGACATTGACGAAGGCTAAGAAGAGGAGGAAGAAGAAGATGAAGAAGAAGAAGAAGAAGAAGAAGAAGAAGAAGATGATGAAGATGAAGAAGAAGAAGAAGAAAAAGAAGAAGAATAAGAAGCAGATGAAGAAGAATAAGAAGAAGAACAAAAAGAAGAATAAGAACGAAAAGAAGAACGGAAGAAGAAGAAGAAGTAGAAGAAGAACAAAAAGGGGAAGAAGAAGAAGAAGAGGAGGAAGAAGGAGAAGATGAAGACGAAGAAGAAGAAGAAAGAGAAGAAGAATAAGAAGAAGAAGAAGACGAAGAAGAAGAAGGAGAAGAAGAAGAAGATAGAAGAAGAAGAAGAAGAATCCTAAAAAGAAGAAGACGAAGAAGAAAAAGAAGAAGAGAATGAAAAGAAAGAAGAAGAAGAAGAAGAAGAAGAAGAAGAAGAAGAAAAAGAAGTATAATAGAGCGAATGAGTAGAAGAAGAAGAAAAGAAGAAGATGATGAACAAGAAGAACAAGGCGAAGACATTGACGAAGGCTAAGAAGAGGAGGAAGAAGAAGATGAAGAAGAAGAAGAAGAAGAAGAAGAAGAAGAAGAAGAAGATGAAGATGAAGAAGAAGAAGAAGAAAAAGAAGAAGAATAAGAAGCAGATGAAGAAGAATAAGAAGAAGAACAAAAAGAAGAATAAGAACGAAAAGAAGATTTGAAGAAGAAGAAGAAGTAGAAGAAGAACAAAAAGGGGAAGAAGAAGAAGACGAAAAAGTAGACGAAAAAGAAGGAGAGGGAGAAGAAGAAGACGTAGAAGAAGAAGAAGAAGAAGACAAGGAAGAAGAGATGAAGAAGAAGAAGACAAAGAAGAGGGAGATGATGAGGAAGAAGCGGAAGAAGAAGAAGAAGAAGGCGAAGAAGAAGATGGAGAAGATGAAGAAGATGCGAAAGATGTACTAGAAGAAGAAGAAGAAGAAGAAAAATATGAAGAAGATGAAGATATAGAAGAAGAAGAAGAGGATGAAGAAGAGGAAGAGGAAGAAAGAGAAAAAGATCGAGAAGGAGAAGAAGAAGAAGAAGAAGAATAAGAAGAAGAAGTTGAAGAAGAGGCAAAAGAAGTAGAAGAAGAAGAAAAGAAGGAAAAGAAGAGAAGTAGAAGTAGAAAAAGAAGATAAAGACTAAGAAGAAGAATAAGAAGACTAAAAAGAATAAGAAGAAGAAGAATAAGATGAAGAAGAAGAAGAAGAAGAAGGAAAAGAAGATGAAGAAGAAGTAGAAGAAGATGAAGAAATTGAACAAAGAGAAGAAGAAGAAGAAATCGATGAAGAAGAAGGAGAAAAAGAAGAAGAAGAAGAAGGAGAAGAAGAAATAGAGGAAGATGAAGAAGAAGAAGAAGAAGAAGATGAACAAGAAGAGAAATAGGGGAAGAAAAAGAAGCCAAAGAAGGCGACGAAGGAGAAGAATAAGAAGAACTAGAAGAAGAAGATGAAGAATAAGAATAAGAAAAAGAAGAAGATGATGAGGAAGATGAAGATGAAGAAGAAGAAGATGTAAATGAAGAACTAGAAGGAGAAGAAGAAGAAGAAGAAGAGGAGGAGAAGAAGTAGAAGAAGAAGATGAAAAAGGTGGAGAAGAAGGAGACATAGAATAAGAAGTTTAAGAAGAGGAATAAGAAGAAGAAGAACAAGATGGTGAAGAAGAGGAAGGGGAAGATGAGGTAAGAGAAGAAGAAGAAAAAAAAATAAAGAGGGGAAGACAATGAAGAAAAAGTAGAAGACGAACAAGAAAAGAAAAAGACGAAGAAGAAAAAGGCGAAGAAGAGGATGAAAAAGAAGAACAACAACAAGAAAACAAAGAAGAAGAAGAGGAAGAAGAAGAAGAAGAAGAAGGAGACGAAGAAGTATAACTCAAAGAAGAAGTTGAAGAAGAAGAAGAAGAACAAGAAGATGAATAAGTTGAAAGCGAAGTAAAAGAAGAAGAAGAAGAAGAAGGAGACAAAGAAGAAGAAGACGAAGATGTGGTAGAAAAAGAAAAACAAGAAGAAGAAGAAGTAGAAGAATAAGAAGAAGAAGAAGACGAAGAAGTAGAAACGAAGAAGAAGACGACGAAGAGGGAGAAGAAGAAGCGAAAGAAGAAGAAGAAGATAATGATGAAGACAAAGTAGATGAAGAAGAAGGAGAAGAAGAAGAAGAAGAAGAATAAGAAGAAGAAAAAGAAGATGAAGAAGAATAAAAGAAGAAGAAAAAGACGAAGATGAAGAAGAAGAAGGAAAAGAAGAAGACGACGAACAAGATGATGAAGTAGAAGTAAAAGAAGGAGAAGTAGAAGTAGACGAAAAAGAAAAAGAGAAAAAGAAGAAAAAGAAGGAGAAGGAGAAGGAGAAGAAGGAGAAAAAGATGAAGAAGAGGTAGAAAAAGAAGAAAAAGAAGAAGATGATGAAGAAGAAGAATAAGAAGCTGAAGAAGGAGAAGAAGACAGTGAAAACAACAAAAAGACGAAGGGGAAGAAGAAGAAGAAGAAGAAGAGGAAGAAGAAGAAGACAAAGAAAATTGAAGAAGTAATACAAGAAGTAGTAGAAGATGATGAATATGAAGAAGAAGAAGTAGAAGAAGAAGAAGATGAGGAAGATGAAGATAAAGAAAAAGAAGATGTAAAAGAAGAAGTAGAAGGAGCTAAAGAAGAAGAAGAAGAACAAAAAGAAGAAGAAGAAAAAGAAGAGGAAGAGAAGAAGAAGAAGAAGAAGAAGAAGAAAAAGGTGGAGAAGAAGAAGTCAAAGAAAAAGAAGTTTAAGAAGAGGAATAAGAGGAACAAGAAGAAGAAGAAGAAATAGAAGAAGAGGATCGTGAAGAAAAGGAAGAGGAAGTTGATGAAGCAGAAGAAGAAGAGGAAGGAAAATAAGGAGAGGAAGATGAGGAAGAAGAAGAAGAAGATGAATAAGTAAAGAAAAAGACAAAGAAGTGGAAGAAGTCGAAGAAGAGGATGAGGAAGTAGAAGAAGAAGAAGAAGTCGAAGCAGCAGAAGAAGAAGAAGAAGAAGAAGGAGAAGAAGAAGAATAAGAGGGAGAAGAAGAATTATAAGTCGAAGAAGAAAAAGAGGAAGAAGAAGAAGATAAAGGAGAAGAACAAGAAGGCAAATAAGAAGAAAGCGATGTAAAGGAAGAAGAAGGAGAAGAAGAAGAAGAAAAGAAGAAGAAGATGAGGAAGAGGAAGAAGTAAAAGAAGAAGAAGAGGAAACATAAGAAGAAGAAGAATAAGAATAATAATAATAATAATAATAATAAGACAAAGAAGTGGAAGAAGAAGAAGAACATAAAGAGGAAGAAGATGAAGAAGAAGGAGTGGAAGAAGAAGAAAAAGAAGAAGAAGAAGAAGACGATAAAGTAGATAATGAAGAAGAAGAAGAAAAAGATGAAGATGTAGAAGAAGAAGAAGAAGAAAAAGAAGAAGTCGACGAAGAAGATGATGAAGAAGAAGAAAAAAAAGGAGAAGTAGAAGAAAAAGAAGAGGAAGAATAAAATAAAAAGAAGAAAAAGAAGAAGAAAAAAGAGAAGGAGAAGGAGATGAAGGAGAAGAAGATGAAGAAGAGGAAGATGAAGAAGGAGAAGGAGAAGAAGAAGATGAAGAAGAAGAATAAGAAGCTAAAGAAGGAGAAGAAGACAATGAAAAAGAACAAGAAGAGGAAGAGTAAGAAGAAGAAGAAGAAGAAGAAGAAGACAAAGAAAATTGAAGAAGAAGATGAAGAA
>JAIUJO010000099.1:955000-957500 GCA_023846275.1 Vanilla planifolia
GAAGAAGAAGTAGAAGAAGAAGAAGAAGAAGAAGAAGGTAAAGAGAAAGGACTAGAGGAATATGAAGAAGAGAAAAAGAAGAAGAAGAAGGCGAGGAAGAAGAAGATGAAGAAGAAGAAGAAGAAGAGGAAGAAAAAGGAAGAGGTCGAGGAAGAGGAGGAAGAAGAAGAAAAGAAAGAAGAAGAAGAAGAAGAAGAGGACAAAGAAGAAGAAGAAGAAGAAGAAGAAGAAGAAGGACAAGAGGAAGAAAAAGATGAAGAAGAAGAAGAAGGAGAAGAAGAAGAAAAAAAGGAGAGTAGAAAAAGAAAGAGAGGGAAGAAAAAGAAGAGGTCAAAGAAGAAGATGGTGAAGAAAAAGGTGAAGAAGAAGAAAAAGAAAACGAAGAAGAAGAAAAAGAAGAATAATAAGAAGAAGAACAAGGAGAAGAAGAAGAAGAAGAAGAAGAAGAAGAAGAAGGAGAAGAAGGAAAGGGAGAAGAAGAAGAAGAAGAAGAAGAAGTCTAAGAAGATTAAGAAGAAGATTAAGAAGTTGCCGTAGAGGAAGAAGAAGAAGAAGAAGAAGAAGGCAAAGAAGAAGAGGAAGAAGAAGATGAAGTCGAAGGAGTTGAAGAAGATGAAGAAGAAGAAGAAGATGATGATCATGATGATGATGAAGAAGAAGAAGATGAAGACGAAGAAGATGAAGTTGAAGATGAGGAAGAAGAAGAAGGGCAAGAAAAAGAAAAAGAGCTAGAAGATGAAGAAGATGAAGAAGGAGAGGGAAAAGAAGTGGAAGAGGAAGAAGAAGAAAAAGGAGAAGAAGAAGAAGAAGAAGAAGATGATGATTATTATGATGAAGAAGAAGAAGAAAAGTAGAAGAAGAAGAAGAAAAGAAAAAGAAGAAAAAGGAGAAAAATAAGAAGAAGAAGAAGAAGAAGAATGAGAAGAAGAAGAAGAAGGAGAAAAAGAAGATGAAGAAGATGAAGCAGAAAAATAAAAAGAAGAAGATGAAGAAGGAGAAGGCAAAGAAGAAGAAGAAGAAGAAGAAGAAGTTGAAGAAGAGGAAGAAGAAGAAGAAGAAGAAGAATAAGTGGAAGAAGAAGAAGTAGAAGCAGTAGTAGTAGAAGAAGAGGAAAAAGAAGAAGAATAAGAAGAAGACAGAGAAGACGAAGAAGAAGAAGAAGAGGAAGAAAAAGATGAAGAACAAGAAGAAGAAGAAGAAGAAAAAGATGCAGAAGAAGAGCAAGGAGAAGAAGAAGAAGACGAAGTAGAAGAAGAAGAAGGAGAAGAGGAAGAAGAAGAAAACTTCGAGGAGGAGTTGAAGGAAGAAGAAGAAGAAGAAGAGGAAGAAGAAGAAGAAGAAAAAGAAGTATAAGAAGAAAAAGAAGAAGAAGAAGAAGAGGAAGAAGAAGAATAAGAAGGAAAAGTCGGAGAAAAAAAAAAAGATGGAGAAGAAGAAGAAGATGAAGTAGTAGTAGAAGAAGAGGAAGAAGATGAAGAAAAAGAAAAAGAAGAAGAAGAAAAAGATGAAGAAGAGGAAGAAGAAGAGGAAGATGATGAAGAAGATGAAGAAGAAGAAGAAGAAGAAGAAGAAGAAGGCAAAGCAAAAGATGGAGAAGAAAAAGAAGACTCTGAAGAAGAAGGAGGAGAAGAAGAAGAAGAAGAAGAAGGAGAAGAAGACGGAGAAGAAGATGAAGAAGAAGAAGAAGAAGAAGAAGAAGACGAAGATGAAGAAGATGAAGAAGAAGAAAAAGAAGATGAATTAGAAGAAGTACAAGAAGAAGAAGAAGAAGAAGGCAAAGAAGAAGAAGAAGAAGAGGGCAAAGAAGAAGAATAAGAATAAGAATAAGAAGAAGAAGAAGAATAAGAAGAAGCATAAGAAGCAAAAGAAGAACAAGATGAAGAAGAAGAGGATGACGAAAATGGAGAAGAAGATGAAGAAGAAGAAGAAGAAGAAGAAGACAAAGAAGAAGAAGACAAAGAAGAAGAAGAAGAAGACGAAGAAGAGGAATAAGAATGAGGTTAAGAAGAAGATAAAGAAGAAGAAGATGATGATGATGAAGAAAAGACAAAGAAGATGCAGACAAAGAAGTGGAAGAAGATGAGGAAGAAGAAAAAGAAAAAGAAGAAGAAGAAGAAGAAGAAAACAAAGAAGAAGAGGTAGAAGATGAAGAAGAAGAAGCAGAAATTGAGAAAGAAAAAGATGAAGAAGAAGAAGAAGAAGAAGAAGAAGAAGAAGGGAAAGTAGAAGAAGACAAATAAGAAGAAGAAGAAGAAAAAGAAGAAGATGAAGAGGAAAAGAAGATGAAGAAGAGGAAAAAGAAGAAGAAGAAGTTGAAGAAGAAGAAGAAGAAGAAGGAGAAGAAGAAGAAGAAGGACAAGATGAAGAAGAAGAACTAGAGGAATAATACTAATAATAATAGTAATAATAATAATTGTTATTATAATAAGAGGAAGAACAAGATGAAGTAGAAGAAGAAAAAGAGGAAGAAGACGTGCAAGAAGAAGAAGAAGAAGAAGAA
>JAIUJO010000099.1:990000-992500 GCA_023846275.1 Vanilla planifolia
AGTCGAAGAAAGAAGATGATAGAAAAGAAGAAGGAGAAAAAGAAGAAGTAGAAGAAGAAGCAAAATGCAAAGAAGAAGAAGAAGAGCAAGAATAAGAAGAAGTAGAACAAGACGGAGAAGAAGAAGAATAACAAGAAGAAGACAAAGATGAAGAAGAAGGACAAAAAGGAGAAGAAGGGGAAGTAGACGAGGAAGAAAAAGTAGAAGAAGAGGAAGAAGAAAAAGTCGAAGAAGAAGAAGAAGAAGAAGAAGAAGATGAAGAACAAGCAGTAAGAGGAGGAGGACGAGGAGAAGAAGAAGAATAAGAAGAGGAGGATGAAGAAGAAGAAGAAGAGAAAGAAGAAGAAGAAGAAGAGAAGATGATGAAGAGAAGGAGTCAAAGAAAGAGAAGAAGAAGGGGAAGAAGAAGAACAATTAGAGGAAGAACAGGGCAAAGGAGAAGGATAAGAAGAAGAAAAAAAGATGATGACAAAAAAGAAGAGGAAGAAAAGGACAAAGAAGATGAAGAGATGAAGAAGGAGGAGAAGAAGAGAATGAGTAGAAGAAAAAGAAGAAGAAGAGGAAGAAAAGAAAAATTAGAAGAAGAAGAAGAAAAAGAAGAAGAAGAAGAAGAAGAAGAAGAAGAAGAAGATGATCATGAAGGAGAAGAAGAAAAGATGTAGAAGAAGGTGAACGAGAAGAAGAAGAGGAAAATTTTGATGAAGAAGGAGAAGAAGAAGAGGAAGAGGAAGAAGGAGGAGGAGAAGAAGAAAGAGAAGAAGAAGAAGAAGTAGTAGAAGAAGAAAGAGAAGAAGAAGAAGAAGAAGAAGAAGAAGACGTAGAAGAAGAAGAAGAAGACAAGGAAGAAGAAGAAGAAGAAGTAGAACAAGATGAAGGAGAAGAAGAAAAAGATGGAGAAGAAGGAGAAAGGGAAGAAGAAGAGGAATATTTTGACAAAGAAGGAGAAGAAGAAGAGGAATAGGAAGATGAAGGAGGAGAAGAAAAAAGAGAAGAAGAAGAAGAAAAGAAGAAGAAAAAGAATAAGAAGAAAGATAAGAAGAGGAAGAAGAAGAAGAAAAAGAAGAAAAAAAACGAAGAGGAGGGAGAAGTAGAAGAAGATGAAGTTGAAGAAGAGGAGGAAGAAAAAAAAAAGAAGAAGAAGAAGAAAAGGAAGGCAAAGAGGTAGTAGTGGTAGTAGAAGAACAAGAAGAAGATGAAGCAGAAGAAGGACAAGGATAAGAAGGAGAAGAAGTAGAATAAGGAGAAGAAAGAAAACATGAAGAAGAAGAAGAAGAAGAAGAGGAAGAAGAAGAAGTGGATAGAGATGGAGAAGATGAGTTAGAGGAAGAAGATGATGAAGAAGAAGAAGATGTAGAAGGAGAAGATAAACAAGAAGTAGTCAAAGAAGAAGAAGAAGAAGAAGAAGAAGAAAGAGAAGAAGAAGAAGAAGAAAACAAAGAAGAAGAAGAAGTATAAGAAGAATAAGAAGAAAATAAAGAAGAAAAATTATTAGTAGTAGAAGAAGAAGAAGTTTTAGAAGTAAGAAGAAGAAGATGAAGAAGAAAAGAAAAATTAGGAGAACAAGAATAAGAAGAAGGAGAAGTAGGAGAAGAAGAAGAAGTAGAAGAACGAGAAGAAGAGGAAGAAGATGTGGAAGAAGAAGAAGAAGAAGATGAAGAAGAAGAAGAAGATGAAGAAGAAGAAGTTGATGAAGAAGAAGAAGAAGAAGACAAAGATGAAGAAGAAGAAGAAGAAGAAGAAGAAGATGAAGGAGAAGAAGAAAAAGATGGAGAAGAAGGAGAAAGAGAAGAAGAAGGGCAAAATTTAGACGAAGAAGGAGAAGGAGAAGAGGAAGAGGAGGAAGAAGGAGGAGAAGAAGAAGAAAGAGAAGAAGAAGAAGAAGAAGACAAAGATGAAGAAGAAGAAGAAGATGATGATGATGAAGGAGAATAAAAAAAAGATTTATAAGAAGGGGAAAGAGAAGAAAAATTAGATGATTTAGAAAAAGAAGGAGAAGAAGAAGTGGAAGTGGAGGAAGATGGAGGAGAAGAACAAAGAGAAGAAGAAGAAGAGGAAGAAAAGAAGAAGAAAAAGAAGAACAAAAAAGATAAGAAAAGGAAGAAGAAGAAGAAAAAGATGTAAAAGACAAAGAGGAAGAAGAGGAAGATGATCAAGAATAAGAAGAAGAAAAGGAAGAAGAAGAAGAAGAGGAAGGCAAAGAAGTAGTAGTAGTAGTAGTAGTAGTAGTAGTAGTAGAAGAAGAAGAAGAAGATGAAGTCGAAGGAGAAAGAAAAGAAGGAGAAGAATCAAAACAAGATGAAGAAGAAGAAGAAGAGGAAGATAAGGAAGAAGAAGAAGAAGAAGAAGAAGAGGAAGAAGAAGAAGAAGTAATTGGAGATGGAGAAGAAGAATTAGAGGAAGAAGATGAAGAAGAAGAAGAAGAAGATGTAGAAGAAGAAGATAAACAAGAAGAAGTAGAGAAAGAAGAAGAAGAAGATGGGCAAGAAGAAGTAGTAGTAGT
>JAIUJO010000099.1:1000000-1005000 GCA_023846275.1 Vanilla planifolia
AAGATGAAGAAGTAGAAGAAGAAGAAGACGAAGAAGAAGAAGAAAGAATAAAAGAAGAAGAAGAAGAAGAAAAAGAAGAAGAAGAAGGAAAAAGAAGAAGAACATGAAGAAGAAGAAGAAGAAGAAGTTGAAGAAGAAGAAGAAGGAGAAGGAGAAGAAGAAGTAGAAAAAATAAGGAGAAGAAGAAGAAGAATTAGAAGAAAAGGAAGAAAAAGAAGACGAGGAAGAAGCAGAAGAAGAAGAAGAAGAATAACAAGAGAAGAAGTTGAAGAAAGAAGGAGAAGAAGAAGTAGAAGAAGAAGAAAAAGAAATAGAGGATGTAGAAGAACAAGTTGAAGAAGCAAAAGAAGAAGAAGAAGAAGAAGAAGTGGAGGAGGAAGAAGAAGAAGAATTAGAAGAAGAAGAAGAAGATGAAGTAGTAGAACAAGAAAAAGTAGAGGACGAAGAAGAATAAGGAGAAGAAAAAGAATTAGAGGAATAAGTAAAAGAAGAAGAAGAAGATGATGATGAAGAGGAAGAAGAATAAAAAGAAGAGGTAGAAGATGAAAGAGACGAAGAACAAGAAAATGAAGAAGAAGAAGAAGCAGATGAAGAAGAAGAAGAAGAAGATGAAAAAGAAGATGAATAGGAAGAAGAAGAAGAATTAGAAGATAAAGAACAAGAAGTAGATGAAGAAGGAGAAGAAGGAGAAGGAGGAGAAGGAGAAGAAGAAGAAGAAGAATTACAAGTAGAAGTAGAAGTAGTAGTAATGGTAGAAGAAGAAGAAGAAAAAGAAGAAGTAAAAGAAGAAGTAGAAAAAGAAGAAGAAGAAGAAGAAGAAGAAGAAGCAGAACAAGCAAAAGTAAAACATGAAGAAGAGGAAGAAGAAGTTGTAGTAGTAACAAAAGTAGAAAAGGAAGAAGAAGAAGAAGATGAAGAACAGAGAAGAAGAAGAAGAAGAAGAAGATGAAGAAGGATAAGAAGAAGATGATGATTAAGAAGAAGTTGAAGAAGAGGAAGAAAAAGTTGGAGAAAAGGAAGAGGAAGAAGAAGAAAAAGAAGTTGAAGGAGGAGGAGGAGAAGAAGAAGAAGAACAAGAAGGGAACATGAAGAAGAAGAATAACTACAAAAAGAAGAAGAAGAAGAAGAAGAAGAAGAAGAACAAAAAGAAAAAGAAGATGACGAAGAAGAATAAGAAGAAAATGAAGAAGAACAAGGAGAAGAAGATGTAGAAGAAGGAAAGAAGAGAAAAAAGATGATAAAGAAGTAAAGGAAGAAGAAGAAGAAGATGATGACAAAGATGAAGGAGTAGAATAATAATATAAATAATAATAATAATAATAATAATAATAATAAAAATAATAATAATAATAATAATAATAATAATGATAATAATAAGAAAGAAGAAGAAGAAGAAGAAAAAATTAAGTAAAAGAAGAAGAAGGAGAAGCAGAAGAGGAAGAAGAAGAAGAAGAAGTAGAATAAGAAGAATAAGGAGGAGGAGGAGGAGGAGAAGAAGAGGAGGAAGAAGAAGAAGAAAAAGAAAAAGAAGAAAAAGATGAAGAACATGAAGAAGAAGAAGTAGAGGAAGAAGAAGAAGAAGAAGGAGGAGAAGAAGAAGAAGAAGGAGAAGAAGAAGAAAAAGAAGAAGAAAAAGAAGAAGAAGAAGAAGTAGAAGAAGAAGAAGAAGAAGGAAGAGGAGGGGAAGAATAAGAAGAAGAAGAAGAAGAAGAAGAATAAGGAGAAGAAGAAGAAGAAGAAGAAGAAGTAGTAGAAAAAGGAGAAGAACAAGATAAAGAAGAAGAAGAGGTAGAAGAAGAAGAACATGAAGAAGAAGAAGCAAGAGAAGAAGAAGAAAAAGAAAAAGAAAAGAAGAAGAAGAAGAAGAAGAAGTAGAACAAAAAGAAGAAGAAGAGGAAGACAAAGGAGAAGAAGAAGAAAAGGAGAAGAAGAAGAAGAAGAAGTAGAAGGAGTAGAAGAAGTAGAAGGAGAAGAAGAAGAACAAGAAGTAGAAGAAGAAGAAGATGATGATGGTGATCATGAAGAAGAAGAAAAAGATGATGAAGAAGAAGAAGAAGAACAATGAAGAAAAAGAAGAGAAAGAAGAAGAAGATGCTGAAGAAGAAAAAGAAGAACAATAAAAAGAAAAAGGAGAAAAAGTTGAAAAAAATGAAGAAGGAGAAGAAGAAGAAGAAGAAGAAGAAGAAGAAGAAGAACTAGAAGAAAGAAGAAGAAGAAGAAGAAGAAGAAGTAGAAGATGGAGAAGAACCAGATGAAGAAGTAGAAAAGAAGAAGAAGAAGAAAATGAAGAAGAAGAAGAAGAAGAAAGAGAAGAAGAAGAATAAGAATAAGAAGAAGAAGGAGAAAAAGAAGAAGGAGAAAAAGAAGAACAGGATGAAGAAGAAAAGGAAGAAGTTGAAGAAGAAGAAGAAGAAGAAGGTGAAGTAGAAAAAAAGAAGGAGAAGAAGAAGAAGAAGAAGAAGAAGAAGAAGAAGAAGAAGAGGAAAGAGATGTAGAAGAAGAAGAAGTATAAGAAGAAGAAGAAGAAGAAGAAGAAGAAGAAGTAGTAGTAGTAGTAGTAATAGAAGAAGGAGAAGAAGGAGAAGAAGAAGAAGAAGAAGAAGGAGAAGGAGAAGAAGAAGAAGAAGAAGAAGAAGAAGAATTAGTAGTACTAGTAGAAGAAGAAGAAGAAGATGAAGAAGAAGTAGAAGAAGAAGAAGAAGAGGAAGAAGAAGAAGTAGAAGAGGAAGAAAAAGGAGAAGAACAAGATGAAGAAGCTGAAGAAAAAGAAGAAGAAGTAAAAAAATGAAGAAAAAAAAGAAAAAGAAGACGAAGAACAGGAAGAAGAATAAAAAGAAGAAGAAGAAAAGAAGAAGTTTAAGAAAAAGAAAAAGATTAAGAAAAAGAAGAAGGATAAGTAGTAAGAAGGAGAAGAAGAAGAAGAAGAAGAAGAAGAAGAAGAAGTAGAAGATGAAGAAGAAGAAGAAGATGAAAAAGAAGATGAAAAAGAAGATGAAGGGGAACAAGAAGAAGAATTAAAAAATAAAGAACAAGGAGCAGACGAAGAAGGAGAAGAAGGATGGGGAAGAAGAAAAATAATAAGAAGTAAAGTAGAAGTCGAAGAAGAAGTAGAAGAAGAAAAAGTGAAATAAGAAGAAGAAGAAGTAATAGTAGTAGTGGAAATAGAAGAAGAAGAAGGAGAAGAAGAAGAAGAAGATGATGATGATGATGAAGAAGAAGAAGAAATAGAACAAGGGAAAGAAGAAGTTTGAGAAGAGGAAGAACAAGAAGAAGAAAAAGAAGTTGAAGGGGAAGAAGATGAAGAAGAAGAAGAAGAAGAAGAAAAAAGGGAAGAAGAAGAAGAAGAAGAATAAGAAGAAAATTAAGAATAACACGAACAAGAAGAAGTAGAGGAAGAAGAAAAGACGTAGAAGAAAAAGAAGATGATAAAGAAGTAGAAGAAGAAGAAGAAGAAGAACACAAAGAAGAAGAAGACGAAGATGAAGACGAAGCGGAGAAGAAGAAGAAGAAATAGAAGAAGAAGAAGAAGAAGAAGAAGAAGATGAGGAAGAAAGAAGAAGAAGAAGAAGAAGAAGAAGAAAAAGAAGTAGAAGAAGAAGAAGGAGAAGAAGAGGAAGAAAAAATAGATGAAGAAGAAGGACAACTAGAAGAAGAAGAAGAAGAAGATAAAGAAGTAGAAGAAGGAGAAGAACTAGATGAAAAATAGTAGTACTAGAAGAAGAAAAGGACGAAGAAGAGGAAGAAGAAGAAGAAAAAGATAAAGATCATGATGAAGAAGAAGAGGAAGAAGAAGAAGAAGAAGAAGTAAAAGGAGTAGGACAAGATGACGAAGTAGAAGAAGAAGAAGAAGAATAAGAAGAAGAAGAAGAAGAATAATATTATGAAGAAGCAGAAGAAGAAGAGGAAGAGGAAGAAGAAGAGGAAGAAGAAGAAGAAAAATTTCAAACAGATTAAGAAAAAGAAGAAAACGAGGAAAAGCAACATGGATAAGAAGAAGAAGGAGAAGTAGTAGTAGAAGAAGAAGAAGAAGAAGAAGAAGAAAAAGAAGAAGAAGATGATGAAGAAGAAGAAGAAGAAGATGTAGATGATGAAGAAGAAGAAGAAGAAGAAGATGAGGAAGAAGAAGAAGGCGAAGGAGAAGATAAGAAAGAAGAAGAAGAAAGAGGAGGAGAAGAAGAAGTTGTAGAAGAAGATGGCCAAGGAGAGGAAGAAGAACAAGAAGAAGAAGAAGAAGGGAACATGAAGAAGAAGAAAGAGGAGGAGAAGGCGAAGTTGTAGAAGAAGATGGACAAGGAGAGGAAGAAGAAGAAGAAGAAGAGGAATATGAACAAGAAGAAGAACAAGAAGGGAACATGAAGAAGAGGAACAACTACAACAAGAAGTAGTAGAAGTAGAAGAAGAAGAAGAAGAAAAAGAAGAAGTAGAAGAGGAAGAAGAGGAAGAAGACGAAGAATAATAACAAGAAGAAAACGAAGAAGAACAAGAAGAAGAAGATGTTGAAGAAGAAGGAAAGAAGAAAAGGAAGATGATAAAGAAGAAGTAAAAGAAGAAGAAGAAGAAGATTATGATGTAGATGAAGGAGCAGAATAATAATAATAATAATAAGTAAGAAAAAGAAGAAGAAGAAAAAAAAAGTAGAAGAAGAAGGAGAAGCAGAAGTGGAAGAAGAAGAAGAAGAAGAAGAAGAAAAAGAAGAAGAAAAAGACGAAGAACATGAAGAAGAAGAAGAAGTAGAAGAAGAAGAAGAAGAAGGGGAAAAGAAGAAGAATAAGAAGAAGAAGAAGTAGAAGACGAACAAGAAAAAGATGGAAGAGGAGGAGAAGAATAAGAAGAAGAAGAAAAAAAAGAAGAAGAATAAGGAGGAGAAGAAGATGAAGAAGTAGCAGCAGGAGAAGAACAAGATGAAGAAGTAGAAGAGGTAGAAGAAGAAGAAGCAGAAGAAGAAGAAAAAGAAAAAGAAAAGAAGAAGAAGAAGAAGAAGGAGAAGAAGAACAAAAAGA
>JAIUJO010000099.1:1012500-1015000 GCA_023846275.1 Vanilla planifolia
AAATTAGTAGAAGAAGAAGAAGGAGAAGAAGAATTAGAAGAAGAAGAAGAATAAGAAGAAGAAGGAGAAGAAGAAAAGAAGAAGAAGGAGAAGAAGAAAAGAAGAAGAACAAGAACATGAAGAAAAAGAAGTAGAAAAAAGAAGGAGAAGAACAAGAAGAGGAGGAGGAAGAAGAAGAAGAAAAAGAAGAAGAAGAAGAAGAAAAAGTTGAAGAAAAATGAAGAAGAAGAAGAAGTAGAAAAGGAAGAAGAAGAAGAAGAAGACGGTGAAGAAGAAGAAGAAATAAATGAAGGAGAAGGAAAAGATAAAGTAGTAGAACAAGAAGAAAAAGAAGAAAAAGAAAGAGAAGTAGAAGATGAAGATGAAGAAGAAGAATAAGAGGAAGAAGCAGAAGGAGAAGAAGTAGAAGAAGAAGAAGAGGAAGAAGATGAAGAAGAAAGAAAATAAACAAGAAGAAGAAGAAGAGGAATAAAAAGAAGAAGGAGAAGAAGAAGTAGAAGTAGTAGAAGAAGAAGTAGTAGAAAAAGTAAAAGAAGTATAAGAAGAAGAAGAAGAAGAAGTAGAAGAAGAAGAAGAAGGAGAAGAAGTAGAAGAAAAAGAAGAAGAAGAAGAAGAAAAGGAAGAAAAAGAAGAAGATGGAGAAGATAAGAAGAAGATGTAAAAGAAGACGAAGAAGAAGAAGAAAAAAAGAAGAAAGAAAAGAAGAATAAGAAGGAGGAGAAGAGAGACGATAAAGAAGAAGAAGAAGAATTAGGAGAAGAAGAAGATGATGAAGTCGAAGAAGAAGAAGAAGAAGATGATTATGATGATGAAGAAGAAGAAGTAGAATTAAAAGAGGAAGAAGAAGAAGGAGAAGAAAGCAATGAAGAAGCAACAGAAGAAGAAGAAGAAGTCAAAGAATAGGAAGAAAAAGATGATGAAGAAGAAGAAGAGTAAGAAGAATAAAAAGAAGAAGAAGAAGAAAAGAAGAAGTGGAAGAATAAGAAGGAGATAAAGAAAAAGTAGAAGGAGAAGAAGAGTAATGTGAAGAAGATGAAGAAGAAGATTAAGAAGTAGAAGAATTAGTAAAAGAAGAAGAAGGAGCAAAAGAGGAAGGAGAAGAAGGAGAAGGAGAAAAAAAAGAAAAAGTAGAAGTAGAAGTAGAAGAAGAAGAAAAAGAAGAAAAAGAAGAGAAAGAAGAAAAAGAAGAAGTAGAAGAAGAAGACAAATAATAATAATAAGAAGAAAAAGTAGAAGTAGATGAAAAGTAGAAGAAGAAGAAGAAGATGTAGAAGAAGAAGAAGAAGTAGATTAAGAAAGAAGAAGAAAAAGAAGATGATGATTATGATGATGATGAAGATGAAGAAGAAGTAGGAGAAGATGAAGAAGATGTTGAAGAAGAGGAAGAAGAACCAGAAGAAGAAGAAGAGGAAGGAGAAGAAGAAGAAGAAGAAGAAGAAAAAGTACAAGAAGAAAAAGAACATGAAGAAGCAGAACAAGTATAAGAAGAAATTGTAAAAGAGGAAGAAGAAGAAGAATAGAAAGAAGAAGAAGAAGAAGAAGAAGAAGAAGAAGAAGAAGAAGAAAAGAAAAAGAACAAGATGAAGAAGAAGAAGAAGAAGAAGAAGAATAAGAAGAAGAAGAAGAAGAAGAAAAAAGAAGAAGAATAAGAAGAAGAAGAAGAAGGAATAGAAAAAGCAGAACAGAATAAAACAACGAAGAAGAAGAAGAAGAAGGAAAAGAAAGAGAAGAAGATGAAGAAGAAGAAAAGAAGGAACAAGAAGAAGAAGAAGAAGAAGAAGAAGATGATGATGAAGAAGAAGAAGATGAAGAAAAAGAAGGAGAAGAAGAAGAAGGTGAAGGAAATGTAGAAGTAGAAGTAGAAGAACAAGAAGAAGAAGAAGAAGATGATGAATAAGAAGAAGAAGAAGATAATGAAGAAGTAAAAGTAGAACAAGATGAATAAAAAGAAGAAGTAGAAGAAGAAGAAGATGATGATGATGAAGAATAGGCAGAAGAACAAGAACAAGAAGAAGAAGAGGAAGAAGAAGAAGAAGAAGAAGAAGAGGAAGAGGAAGATGAAGAAGAAGAAGAAGAAACGTAAGAAGAAAAAGAAGAAGAAGAAGAAGATGATGAAGAAGAAGATAAAGAATATTAAGAAGAAGAAGAAGAAGATGAAGATGATGAAGTAGAAGAAGAAAGAGAAGAAGGAGACAAAGAAGAAGAAGAAGAAGATGAAGAAGAAGAAGTAGAAGAAAGAAGAAGAAGAAGAAGAAGAAGAAGTAGTAGTAGAAGAAGAAGAAGAAGAAGGAGAAGAAGAAGAAGAAGAAATAGAAGAAGGAGAAGAACAAGATGAAGAAGTAGAAAAAGAAGAAAAAGAAGGAGAAGAAGAAGATGAAGAAGAAGAAGAAGGAGAAGAAGAAGAAGAAGAAGAAGAAGAAGAATGAGATGAAGAAGAAGAAGGAGATGAGGAGGAGGAGGAAGAAGAAGAAGAACAATAAAGAGAAGGAGAAGAAGAAGT
>JAIUJO010000099.1:1020000-1022500 GCA_023846275.1 Vanilla planifolia
GAAAGAAGAAGAAGAAGAAGAGGAAGAAGAAAGAGATGAAGAAGAAGAAGAAGAAGAAGAAGAAGAAGAAAAAGAAAAAGAAATGAAGGGGAAGAAGAAGAAGAAGAAGAAGAAAAAGAAAAAGAAATGAAGGGGAAGAAGAAGAAGAAGAAGAAGAAAAAGAAGGGGAAGAAGAAGTAGAAAAAAAAGAAGAACGAGAAGAAGAAGAAGAAGGAGAGAAAGAAGAAGAAGAAGAAGAAGAAGAAGAAGAAGAAGGGTAAGAAGAACATGAAGAGGTAAAAGAAGGGGAAGATCAAGATGAATAAGTATAAGAAGAAGAAGAAGAAGAAGAAGAAGAAGAAGAAGAAGCAAAAGAAGAAGAAGAATAGGAACAAAAAGAAGAGGAAGAAGAAAAAGAAGAAGAAGACGAAGAAAAACAAAAGAAGGGGAAGAAGAAGTAGAGAAAAAAGAAGGAGAAGAAGAAGAGAAAGAAGAAGAAGAAGAAGACGGAGAAGAAGAAGCAGAAGAAAGAAGAAGAAGAAGAAGAAGAAGTATAAGAAAAAGAAGGGTAAGAAGAAGATGAAGAGGTAGAAGAAAGGGAAGAATAAAATGAAGAAGTATAAGAAGAAGAAAAATAAGAAAAAGAAGAAGATGAAGAAGAAGAAGAAAAAGAAGAAGAAGGAGAAAAAGAAGAAAAATAGGGAGAAGAAGAAGAAGATGAAGAAGGAGAAGAAGAAGAAGAAGGAGAAGGAGAAGAAGAAGAAGGAGAAGAAGAAGAACCTGAAGAAGAAGTAGAACAAGAAGAAGAAGAAAAAGATGGGGAAGAAGAAGTATAAAAAAATAGGAGGTGAAGATGAAGAAGTAGAAGAAGAAGAAGAAGAAAGAAGAAGAAGAGGAAGAAGAAGAGGAAGAAGAAGAAGGAGAAGAAGAAATAGAAGTAGAAGAAGAAACAAAAGAAGAAGAAGTTGTAGAAGAACAAGATGTAGAAGTAGAAGAAGAGGAATAAGAAGAAAAAGCAGAAAAAGAAGAAAAAGAATAAGAAGAAAAAGAGGAAGAAGTAGAAGTAGAAGAAGAAGATGGACAAGAAAAAGAAGAAATAGAAGAGTAACAAGATGATGAAGAAGAAGAAGAAGAAGAAGAAAAAGAATACGAAGAAGAGGAAGAAGAAGACGAAGATGCAGAAGAAGAATAAGAAGAAGAATAAAAAGAAGAAGAAGAAAAAGAATTAAGAAGAAGAAGAAGAAGAAGAAGAAGGAAAAGAAGTAGAAGTAGAAGAAGTAGAAGAAGAAGTAGAAGGAGAAGAAGAAGAAGAAGCAAAATAATGAGAAGAAAAAGAAGAAGAAGTAGAAGAAGGAGAAGAAGTAGATGATGAAGTAGAAAAAGAAGAAGAAGAAGAAGAAGAAGGAGAAGGAGAAGAAGAAGAAGAAAAATGTGAAGAAGAGAAGAAGAGAAGAAGAAGATGAAGAAGAATAAGAAGAAGAAGAGGAAGAAGAAGAAGGAGAAAAAAAAGAACAAGAAAAATTAGAAAAAGATGAAGAAAAAGGTGAAGATGACGGAAAAGAACAAGGATAAGAAAAAGAAGGAGAAATAGAAGAAGAAGAAGAAGAAGAGGAAGAAGAAGAAGACGTAGAAGTTGAAGAAAAAGAAGATGGAGAAGAAGAAGAAGAAGAGGTAGGAAAAGAAGAAGAAGAAGAATGAGAAGAAGAACAAAAAGAAGAAGAAGAAGGAGAAGGAGAAGAAGAAATAGAAGTAGAAGATGAAGAAGAAGAAGAAGAAGAAGTAGAGGAAGAAGAAGTTGGAGAAGAACAAGATGAACATGTAGTAGAAGAAGAAGAAGAAGAAGAAATAGAAGAAGAGAAGAAAATGAAGATGTAGAAGAAGAAGAAGAAGAAGAGGAAGAAGAATAAAAAGAAGAAGAAGGTGAAAAAAAGAATAAGTTCAAGATAAAGAGGAAGATGAAGAAGAAGGTGAAGAACAAGAAGTAGTACAAGAAGAAGAAAAGAACAAGAAAAAGTAGAAAGAAAAGAAGTGGAAGGAGAAGAAGAAGTGGAAGAATAAAAAGGAGGCGAAGAAGATGAGAAAGAGGAAGAAGAGGAAGTAAAAGAAGGAAGAAGTAGAAGAAGAAGAAGAAGAACAAGGTGAAGAAGATGTTGAAGAAGTAGAGGAAGAAGAAGAAGATGAGGAGGAAGAAGAAGAAAGAGAAGAAGAAGAAGAATAAGAAGAAAAAGTAGAAAGAGAAGAAGAAGAAGAAGAAGAAGAGGAAGAAGAAGAAGAAGAAGAATAAGAAAAAGAAACGAAAGGGAAGAAGAAGTAGAAAGAAAGAAGCAGGAGAAGAAGAAGATGAAGCAGAGAAAGAAGAAGAAGAAGGAGAAGAAGAAGAAGAAGAAGCAGAAGAAAGAAGAAGAAGAAGAAAAAGAAGAAAGAGAAGAAGAAGAAGAAGAGGAAGAAGAAGTTGAAGAAGAAGAAGAAGAAGAAAAAGAAATGCAAGGGAAGAAAAAGTAGAAAAAAAGAAGAATGAGAA
>JAIUJO010000099.1:1032500-1037500 GCA_023846275.1 Vanilla planifolia
AGAATAAGAAGAAGAAGAAGCAGTAGTATTAGAAGAAAGAAGAAGAAGAAGAAGAAGGAGAAGAAGAACAAGAAGTGGAAGAAGGAGAGGAACAAGATGAAGAAGTAGATTGAGAAGAAGAAGTAGTAGAAGAAGATGAAAAATGTGAAAAAGAAGTAGAAAAAGAGGATGAAAAAAAGAGTAAAAGAAGAAGAAGAAGAAGATGATGATTATGATGATGAAGAAGAAGTAGAAGTAGAAGAAGAAGAAGAAGAAGAAGAAGTAGTAGTAGTAGTAGTAGTAGTTGAAGAAGAAGAAGAAGAAGAAGAAGAAGAGGAAGTAGAAGAAGAAGAAGAAGAAGAAGAAGAAGTAGAAGAAGAAGAAGAAGAAGAAGAAGAAGTAGAAGAAGAAGAAGAAGAAGAAGAAGTAGAAGAAGAAGAAGAAGAAGAAGAAGAAGAAGAAGAAGAAAAAGTAGAAGAAGAGGAAGATGAAGAAAAAGAAGTTTAAGAAGAAGAAGAAGAAGAAGAAGAAGAAAAAGAAGAAGTAGAAGAAGAAGAAGAACAAGAAGAAGTAGAAGACAAAGAAGAAGATGATGATGAAAAAGATGATGAAGAGGAGGGAAAAGACAGAAAAAGGAGGAGGAGGAGGAGAAGAACACGAAGAAGATGGAGAAGAAGGAGAAGAAGAAGAAGAAGAAGAAGAAGAAGAAGAAAAAAAAGAAGTGGAAGAAGATGAAGAAGCAGAAGAGGAGGAAGAAGAAGAAGAAGATGATGATGATGAAGAAGAAGATGAAGAAATTGAAGAAGAAGTTGAAGAAGAAGAAGAAGAAGAGGGAGAAGAAGAAGAAGATGTAGAAGAAGAAGAAGAAGAAGAAGAAGAAGAATAAGAAGAAGGAGAATATCAAGAAGAAGAGGATGAAGAAGAAGATGAAGAAGAAGATGAAGAAGAAGATGAAGAAGATGAAGGAGAAGAACAGGAAGAAGAAGAAGAAGAAGAAGAAGAAGAAGATGATGACATTGATGAAGAAGAATAAGAAGAAAAAGTAGAAGAAAAACTATAAGGAGAAGAAGTAGAAGAAGAAGAAGAAGTAGAAGAAGAGGAAGAAGAAGAAGAAGAAGTAGAAGGAATTGATTGAACGATTAGAAGAAAATGAAGAAGAAGGATGCGAAGAAGACCAAGAAGAAGACGAAGTTGAAGAAGAAGAAGATGAAGAAGAAGAAGTAGGAGAAGATTAAGAAAAAGTAGTAGAAGAAGAAGAAGAAGAAGAAGACAAAGAGTAGAAGAAGAAGTAAAAGAAGAAGAAGAAGGAGAAGAAGAAGTAGAAGAAATAGATGAAGAAGAAGAAGAAGAAGAAAAAGAAGAAGAAGAAGAAGAAGAAGTAGAGCATAGAGAAGATGAAGAAGAAGAATAAGAATAAGAATAAGAAGAGGAAGAAGAAGAAGAAGAAGAAGAAGCATATGAAGAGTAAGAAGAAGAAGAAGCCAAAGAAGTAGTAGTAGTAGAAGAAAAAGAAGGAGAAGAAGGAGAAGAAGAACAAGAAGAAGAAGAAGAAGAAAAGCAACAACATGAAGAAGAAGATGAAGGAGAACGAAGAAGAAGAAGAAGAAGAAAAAGAAGAGGAAGATGAAAAACAAGAGGAACAAAAGGAAGACGAAGAAGAAAAGGAAGAAGAAGAAGAAGAAAAAGAAGAAGAAGAAGAAAAATAAGAAGAAGAAAAAGAACATGAAGAAGAAGAAGAAAAAGAAGAAGAATTTATAGATGAAGAAGAAGTTGAAGAATAAGAAGACGAAGAAGAAGAAGGAGAAGAAGAAGTAGAAGAAGGAGAAGACGAAGAAGAAGAAGAAGGAGAAGAACTAGAAGAAGAAGAAGAAGAAGAAGGAGTTGAAGTAGAAAAAGATGAAAAAAAAGAGGATGCGGAAGTAGAAGATGAAAAAGAAGGAGAAGAAGAAGAATAATAAGAAATAGAAGAAGAAAAAGAAAAATAAGAAGGAGAAGAAGAAGAAGAAGAGGAAGAAGAAGAAGAAGAAATATAAGAAGAAGAAGAAGAAGCAGAACTGGAAGAACAATAAGAAGAAGAAGAAGAAGAATAGGAAGAAGAAGAAGAAGAAAATGAAGAGGAAGAAGATGAAGGAGAAGTAGAACAAGAATTAAGGGAAGAAGAAGAAGAAGGAGAAGAAGAAGAAGATGATGAACAAGAAAGAGAAGAAGAAGAAGAACAAGAAGAAGAAGAAGAAGAGAAGAAGAAGAAGAAGAAGAAAAAGAGGAAGATGTAATAGTAGAAGAAGAAGAAAAAGAAAAAAAGACGAAGAAGAAGAAGAAGAAGAAGATATAGAAGAAGATGAAGAAGAAGGAGAAGAAGAGAAAGAAGAAGAAGAAGAGGAAGAAGAAGAAGAAGAGGAAGAAGAAGAAGAAGAAGAAAGGAAAGATGTAGAGAAAGATGATGAAGAAGAAGATGAGGAAGGAGTAGGAGAAGGAGAAGAACAAGAAACAAAAGAAGAATAAGAAACAAAAGAAGAATAAGATGATGATTAAGAAGAAGAAGAAGAAGAAGAAGAAGAAGTAGAAAACAAATAAAAAGAGGAGGAAGAAGAAGATGAAGAGAAAGGAGAAGAAATAGAAGAAGAAGAAGAAGAAAAAGAAGAAGAAAAAGATGAAGAAGAGGAATAATAAGAAGAAAAAGATGAAGAAGAGAAAGAAAAAGCGTAACGAACAAGAAGAAGAAGAAGAAGAAGAAGATGAAGAAGAAGAAGAAGAGGAAGAAGAAGAAGTGGAAAAAGAAGAAAGAGAAGAAGAAGAAGAAGAAGATGGAGAAGTAGAAGTGGAGGAAGAAGAAGAAGAAGAACAGGAAGAAGAAGAAGAAGTAGAAGGTGAACAATAAGAAGAAGATGAAGAAGATGAAGAAGAAGTAGTAGAAGAAGAAGAAGAAGAAGAAGAAGAAGAAGAATAATAATAATAATAGTAATAGTAATACTAACAAGAAGAAGAACAGGAAGAAGAAGAATAATAGAAAGAAGTAGTAGTAGAAGAAGAAGAAGAAGAAGGAGAAGAAGAATAAGAAGAAAAAGAAGAAGAAGTGGAAGAAGAAGAAGAAGATGATGAAGAAGAAGAAGAAGAAAAGGAAGAAGAAAAGAAGAAGAAGAAGAAGAAGAAGATGTAGAAGCAGAAGAAGATGAAGAAGAAGAATATGAAGAAGAAAAAGAAGAAGAAGAAGAAAAAGAAGAAAAAGAACAAGGAGAAGGAGAAGGCGAAGTAGGCAAAGAAGAAGTAGTAGAAGAAGAACAAGAAGACGAAGAAAGAGTAGAAGAAAGAGCAAGAAGAAGCAGAAGAAGTGGAAGAAGAAGAAGATGTAGAAGAAGAAGAAGAAGAAGATGATGATGATGATGATGATGATGATGATGAAGAGATAGAAGGAGAAAAAGAAGAAGAAATAAAAGAAAAAAAGTAAGAAAAAGAAGAAGAAGAAAAAGAAGAAGAAGAAGAAGTAATAGAAGAAGTAGTAGAAGAAGAAGAAGAAGAAAAAGAAAAAGATCAAGAAGAAGAAGAAGAAGAATAAGGTGAAGAAGAGGAAGAAGAAGAAGAAGAAGAGGAAGAGGAGAAGAGTAGGATGAAGAAGAAGAAGAAGATGATGAAGAATAGGAGGAAGAGGAGGAGGTAGAAAAAGAAGAACCAGAAGGTGAAGATGAAGAAGAAGAAAAGGAGAAGAAGAAAGGGAAAAAGAAGTAGAAAAAGAAGTGGAAGATGAAGAAGGAGGAGGCAGAGAAGAAGAAGAAGTAGTATAAGAAGAATGAGAAGAAGAAGAAGAAGAAGAAAAAGATGATCTCGAAGAAGAAGAAGAGGGAAAAGAAAAATAAGAAGAAGAAGTAGAAGTAGAAGAAGATAAAGAAGTAGAAGAAGAAGAAGAAGAAGGCAAAGAAGAAAATAATGGAGGCAAAGAAGAAGAAGGAGAAGAGGAAGAGGATGAAGAAGATGAAGAAGAAGAGGAGGAGGAGAAGGATGAAGAAGAAGAAGAAGAAGAACAAGAAGAAGAATAAGAATAAGAAGAAAAAGAAGAAAAAGAAGAAGAAGAAGAAGAAGTAGATGAGGGAGGAGGAGGAGGAGGAGGAGGAGGAGAAGAAGAAGAAGAAGAAGAAGAAGAAGAAGAAGGCTATGAACAAGAAGAAGAAGAAGAAGAAGAAGAAGAAGAGGAAGAAGAAGAAAGAAGATGAAAAAGAAGGAGGAGAAGAGGAAGTAGAAGAAGATGAAGAAGAAGAAGGTGAAGGACAAGAAGAAGTAGAAGATGAAGAGGAAGAACAAGAAGAAGAACAAAAAGAAGAAGAAGATGATGAAGAACAAGAAGAAGAAGAAGTTGAAGAAGAAGAAGAAGAAGAAGAAAAGAAGAACATGAAGAGGAGGAAGAAGAGAATGAAGAAGAAGAAGAAGAAGTAGGGGAGGAGGAGCAAGAAGAAGAAGAAGAAGAGGAGGAGGAGGATGACGAGGAGGAGGAAGAAGAAGAAGAAGATGATGATGAAGAACACGAAGAAAAAGAAGAAGAAGAAGAAGAGGATGGTGAAGTAGAATAAGACAAAGAAGAAGAAGAAGAAGAAGAGGAAGAGAAAGAAGAAGAAGAAGAAGAAGCAAATGAAGAAGGAGGAGGAGGAGGAGAAGAAGTAGTAGTAGTAGAAGTAGAAGAAGAAGAACAAGAAGTAGAGGGAGAAGAAGAAGAAGAAGAGGAAGAAGGAGAAGAAAAAGAAAGTTAAGAAGTAGATGAAGAAGAAGGAGAAGGAGAAGAAGAAGAAGAAGAAGAAGAAGAACTCGAAGACAAATAAGAAGAAGAAGAAGAAGGAGAGTAAGAAGAATAAAAAGAAGAAGAAGAAGAAAAGAAGAAGTGGAAGAAAAAGAAGGAGATGAAGAAAAAGAAGAAGGAGAAGAAGAGTAATGTGAAGAAGATGAAGAAGAAGATTAAGAAGTAGAAGAATTAGTAGAAGAAGAAGGAGCAGAAGAGGTAGAAGTAGATGTAGAAGTAGAAGAAGAAGAAGAAGAAG